>DWQX01005239.1:0-13378 GCA_018245475.1 Pharmacophagus antenor
CACCTGGTCCTTACGCGGCACTCATCTGTGGTAAATAAACCATGCCCATTTATGGCATAGTCATTGTGTAAAAGATAGGATAAATGGTATTTAGACATTCAAAATGATTAGTAGATTACACGGGTGTTCATTTTGTTACGTTATCATACGCAGATTTATATAAATATAGATAATATAAAATATTTTGCAAATTATAACCTGTGTACAAAGTGGTCTCAAACTTTTGGCCGGCAGTGTATATATAGCGCCTTCTGTCGTAAATATGTCGTTTCTATGTCGAAGATTTCTTTCGGAAAATTTTTACTGATTGATTGATGTAATTTTTAAAAATACAAATTCAGTTAAATTATATTCGTTTATAATAAAAATCGGCAACCAGTATTAAAATTTCGATAGTTTACTCACATTGACTCTGTTCCCGTAACCGGCGTAGAACGGGTTGGAGGACTGCGGAAAGAGCGCTTTAATGTCGGCGAGACACTGAATCTTAAACTCCTCGGGCTTCTTCTCGATGACCTCACGGTGGAAGGCGCGTAGCAGTGAGGTTGGATTGAGGAGCAGCGGCCCGTCCGGTAGGCACACCTCGCCCTGACGGATTGAGCGCAGGTACTCGCGCGTCACCTGAGCACCCGTTACACATGACCCCAACAATTATTTAATTTCTTTTTAAGTCATTGCACCCCGCAACTGTTATAAGGCCAGAATATTTAATATATCTAAAAAACGTATCTAAAAAAGGATGTTTAATTCATTATAATACATTTAATTATTTAAAAGCTTTAATGCACAAAATACTGTACATATAATCGCCTTGAAAATCGATTTAACAAATATGCAGACTACATATCAAGCCACATATTGAGAATGCAACAAAAGGAGTAATATTACAATATTTTCCAAGAAGAAACATTATATATGAGCTAAGTAGTGCTAAATATTTTTCAGCATACGTTTTATTGTGCTAATTTGTTTATTTTTACATAATATGCCTTACACTCCACTGAATGCACGTGAAAATTTTATCAAATTCGGATGTGCCGATTTGGATATTATCCGAAACAGACACAAAAAACTTACCAGGAGTACAGTTGGTCTGGATGACTAAAAAGTACTGTATGATGTTGAATTAGACATATTGTCTTTCACATCAGTATTTACAGTATTAGTACAATTAGGAAAAATATATTATTTATGGATATGTACTCACCCGTGCTTGGCCAATGGCCCTCGCCGAGAGATATAGCAGCTGATAACCGTTATTCTTGATTTTTGTGAAGAGCTGCGCCACACCAGATTGAGCCCAATCCTTCCCTACCAGCGGGAAAATGTGGCCAAGGACATCAGATCTAAACCACAGAAAGTATTTTTCATTTTGACATTTGTTTTAATCATTTGTAAAATTGAAAGTCAAAACTAATACAAAGCTTCTACGCGATGTTAAAAACTCTGTGTTGCTCTTAAAAAATATTTATTTTTAATATTAAATATAATATATTACATTACAACTACTACAATAACTACACATAACATCACATTGAAAAGTTATTGTATTATGAAAAAAGGGGGGTGGATTCTAATGAAAAACGATGAATTGCAAGATACATTTAAATAATGTAGCAAAAAAAAAGATATAATCTGGATAAATTTATATTTTATTGCTATTTTTTATCGAGATGGGCTCACTTAGTGATAGTGCCGTCGATGTCAGAGATGACTATTTTGTCGTCGTGACGCCAGCGGAAAACGTTGCACTTGCAGCGTGTGGTCCCTTGGTATGCCGTCGTTACGCTGAACACCATTTCGTTCATGCCCTCGCGCAAGTTCAGTTTTTTCTAAATAAAATACATAAAATATCTTAGCGAACGCTTCGTGACTATAAAGGTCAACGCCGTTTGTTCAACGATGTCATTATTCTTTATAATTTTGCCATATTTTTTTTAACAGAAATGGGCAAGTAGTGCACGTAATGACAACATCATTTAAGTTGATCTAGTTATGATCAGTTACAACTTACACCATTAAGTAACTGATCATAGCCGCTCATAGACTAGCTACAATACTATGAATCAGGAAGCTGTGTTGCCATTTAACTTGATTTCAAAATGAAATTTTTAATGGAATTAAATAAAAATAGTTTATAAAATTAATTACAATTTGATCAGAAGAAAGTCGCAAAGTTTTGCGAAAAGTTGAATGGCGTCGTGATGGTTTCTGCGTCTCCTGTTCCGAATCAGACGAACTTTGTTCCTGCGACTCGCCTGAAACAAACAACATGTTTGAAATATTAACATTTTTAACAGAAAATTATTGTCTTGCGGAAGCGTTAATAACTGACAAAGTTTATACATTGATTAAAGAGTTTAGTAATTTATTTAAAATTATAGGATTTTTTAACAAACATTATTAACAAAGTTTCCGACAGAATCTTTGAGCGTAAGTCCGCATACCCATCGCAACATGAAACGTTTATAAACTCGGACAAAACTTAACAGTGTTTAAAATACCCGCATTAAAATATAAACGCAATTTCGAGTCTGACCTTAATCATAATCATTTTACGAGTATAATTGAATAAACAATGAGCAATTGTTCTAAGCGCATGTCGTTATGTAGATAACAACATTATTACATTTGTTTTATAGATTTCAATTTTAAGAAATAGTACATAGGAAAACAGTAATTATTTCTAATGAAACTGTAAAGTTATGGATGGTGTTGTGTGAACCTTTTCTTAACCAGTGACAAACTTTGACAAGTGCATTAAAATAACATATGTATATCATACTAATGATTAGCAAAATAGGTTAAAATATATAACTGACAAAGTAATTATTATCTTTCCCCTATCCAAGATTAAATGTTTACATTTTCAGCGTCTCTTCATTTATAAACTGTCAAACAGCACGAAATTAGTTCCGGTCAATCCCTTCATGTTACCTTTGTCATGACTGTTTCCATGCGAATCTCTCTCACATTACCCAGCAGAATCTGTACGAAGTTGGCTGTTTACGACATTTTATTATTAAGCTAAATATCATCGAGACAAACAAAACCATTAAGCGTACAGCGAAAAAGAATTTATGTATTACCTAACATTCGAGATGATTTTGCTTCTGGCAATACTTCTCTTACATCTTCATTTTTTGTCAGTTCCACAGATTCTATAACGTCATTTACATTTATTTCTTCAGTTACTTTGTCCTTTTCTTCTTCGCGGCCATCGACTTCTTCTTTAATGCTAACTTTTTTTATTACTTCATCCCTTTCCAGCGTTTGAATCGGTACATTTACGTCTTTTACATTTTCATCTTTTGGTGGGGACGGATCAGTTCTAAACAAAAACACAAAATGCTACTTAGTCAGTTTTTTTTACATATGTCCCAGTTAAATATACTTTAATGTTCAGAATTTAAACAGAATCCTTTTTAACTATCATTTAAAATTAAAAAGCTTTTAAGCATGCGACACAAAGCTAAAATTTAATACGATTAATCTTTTAGAGCAGCAATATTTATAAAAACAAAAGCCGAGAAACTTAAACAGAAATAGACAGTTTAATTTTATGTCATACTTTTATATTAGAATATATTAATACAGAATATGTAATGTCGACCTAGACGGATCAACCGGACAAGGCCATCATTGATTGGTCTTATTCTCAAATAACCAAAGACGACTGAGAAGTCCTGGGAATATGTATTTTTGTAGCCCTAACTCTACTTGAGAAAGTGGAATTGGGGTTATAAAAATAAATTGTGTCAGAGTTTGAATTGGGATAGTTGACTGCTTATTATAGATGTTGGAGTTAAGCCAGATTAGCATTATTTAAGAAGATGTTTTAATCGTCACTATTGTTAATTTGGTAACATTTATGGACGAACCGTAGCAGAAACGGGTTAACGCTTGAGTACTAAGGTCGTGTCCGTGGTTGGCAATGTTCATAATACAGAATATGTCGCGTTGTAGCTAGCTCACCGCTTGGCGTCGACATTGGAACGACGCCAGCTCCACCACGAGTACGACCGCGGCTTGGCGCCCGCGCCTGCGTCCGCACTCTCGCCGCCCGCACGCGCGCTTACCGCCTCGCCTGCCTCCGTCTCACCTGAACTCTTGTCCAAGGACTCTAAAATACGCTAAGAAAACACTAAGTTTACAACAAGTCAAAGTGTTAGGTTTAATTTAAACCCTTCAGGGACGATGTTTAATTTACAAGAGAAATATATTTATATTTTAAAATTCTCCTAAAACCTATTAATTTATTTTCATCAGAAGTCAAGTAACGGAAGGTAAAGAAATATTAAAACATAATATGTTAAAGATTTTCATCTCTCTACATGAATGTCAATTAACTGTAAATGCAAAACTAAACATTCACATATGTGGTCAAGGGCGAGAAAGGTTAACCTCCAAAAATAGAGAAAAGATTAATACAGCTTTCAAACTTCAGATCATGAAAATCATCATTATCAATTGTCTATACCCATATAAGTAAGTTATCCTCAAATATAAATGTTTGTAAAATACTACTTATTGTTATAGCAACAACCTATATCTACTATAAGATTAGCAATATGTATATATAAAAATTATTAATATTTATAGTACACTTAACTTTTTTTTATATTTACAAAACTTTGATACTCTGACTTGATAAAACAAAAACGTTTTGCTAATATACGCTTCTTTTCAGGTTTAAGACTGTAATTCAGTCACAGTTTTTTTTTTCGTAAAATCTTCGAAAATTATGTTAGATTTATGTGTATACCTAGTCAGTCCATAAAAACTGTCAGATCAAATATTGATTATAAAATAAAAAATAAAACTTATATGGAAAAAACTTTTTTTTCTTATTAATACTGTACATATATATATACATTATGTTGTAGAAACAAGTGTACAAAATGTCTCCCTTTCTTTTATACACTCTCTTAATCTTCACGGCCAGTCGTCGATAGCAGAATGAAAAAAATATTCATGTCTATATCAGCCAATGCTTTCATCAATGAAGATTTGAGACTTTCCAATTTTCTATGGGATAGCTCATATTATCTGCTAAAACCTGCTATATCTTATAACCTAGCAGCTCAAAATCTGGGCTAGAAAAGGTCAAATATTCATGCTTAATTAACGCAACACTTTAGCGCTCAAATGAATCTTGAGACGATTTAGCCTTATGGGTCGGTGCAGAATCTTGTTGAAACTGCCGTTGAAAGAGCATCTGAGACAGATTTTTCTCCAAAACTGTCTATTAATACATTTTGGGATTAGATCTGATGTCTTTTTCGCAAAAGTGCACTTGAGTAGGATCATAATATGAAACACTTAACCAAATCATCACAGATGATAGATGATGGCCTTTCTGTCATTCTGGTTTATAGAAGTTTCGTCAATATCTATTTTTTTTGTCTGTAAACAGCATGACAAAACTATAATTTTTTGAGTAACGCTGTAGTAACGCTTTTCCGAGATTTTAACTTTCATCACTTTAAGCCGTTTGTTTAGAAGATGGCCACTTTTTTTTTTTATAAGCAGCACGCAGTCCAAGGCCAACAATAGCCCCTGTTTTAATAGTCTTTCTCCTAATCCCCATTTGAAGTTTAGTTTACAGACGGGATGCCTATAGATTCGCGCCTAGGTAGCTCTGATAACAGTTGGAATTCTAATGGAACGACGCCGACCGTTTCTTTTCCTGTCACCAACACGGATCTTCATCATACCTTTAATTAGTACAATACACGAATCTGAATTAATCGATATTTAACTTTTGGAGCAATTTCAATATCGTGGTAGACAAGTGGCCGCAAACGATGTAATGCAAAAATTTCCACGCGATCTTTAAGCAACGTCTCCATCTCCATTTAGGAAAATGAATAAAGCGGTACATTTTTATGTCAATTTATTTAAAAATCATTCGACAATGGAACACATCACTAAAAAGTGAAAAAAAATAATTAAATACGAGTCATTGACAGAATTTCAGGACCTACTAGGTACAGATTTATGATTTATAGATTTCTTTTCGATATTTTACTCAAGGGGGCCTGAAATCCTTTTCATTTGTAATTTTAGGGATTTCTCTGTTAGGCAAAACAAAATATAAATAAACCATGTTTTTTTTCAGCTAAATAACCTAATTAATTGTCAATGATCCCTAAACTAGTTCAGCAATTATCTTGATGAAAAGATGATTACGATTACATTTGTTTTTTTTTAACGTTATTTTTGTTATCGTACTACTTCTTGAACATTATCATTCGAGAGCGTGTCGCATACTGTGCGAATGCGTGAGAAGGGTGAGTCAGCGGGTGTAATTTCTTTGTTGCCTGTCATTTTCCCCAGAAGCATACATAGTACTTAACATTACTTATATTAACCCTTTGCGGACGAGAGGCGACTCTCGGTAGCCACGATGTTTCGTGCTGCAGAACGCGTGGCGTGTGCGAGGCGTAACTTTTGTAAGAATATAGTTATTATATCATCCTTCTCCAAGTCTTAAAGATGCAAGATAGATACACTATTGAAATGTAGAGGTAATTACATTGCATTGTATAAATCACTTAACACAGAAGTCGTCCGCAAAGGGTTAATAGTTGCCGCGTAAAGAGATAAATTGTCTAATAGACTTATCGGTAATGTTTATAACATTCTTAACCCATTTTTTCTTGAATAATGTTGTGTTGTTTTAAGGTCTCGCTCTGCTATTTTGCGATTATGTACCGGAGGCATCAGCAGAATAAATAGCTTTTGTCGTAGTTCTAACACCTTACAGAATATCACTTTAAAGTCTCAGCTTGCCTCGCGACCACGGGTGATGCAACTCGCGCCGGAATATCGAGGAATATTAGGTATCGAACATTTTAAATATTTACGTGTTTTAGGCTCGAAAAAGTCTAACCCTCATATAACCTCCATGAAAAATAATAATACAAAAGATATTCAAAATGTATAATATTTCCAGAATATCTATGTTATTATAATGTTCCCCCTTTAGGGCGGAAGCATATCAATATCACTACCGTTCATCTTTCAAAAGAAGAAACTGTTCGGTAACTACTAGCTGTCCTTTGCCTGTAGCACAGTAACTGTACTCAGAGCTACACGTTAAATTTAAAAACTTCTCTCATTTCGTCGCAAGTTAATGATAGAGTTTGTGAGTGAATGTGTCAGTTGTGGCACTTACGTTTGGTAAAGGGCGCCTGTACGCGAGCAGCGAGAGCAGTAGCGGTCCAGCGCTGCGCCAAGACAACCAACGCGCGCCGACGCGCACGACCAATCGCCCCTCCGCCGCAAGCGCGTCGCCGCGCGCGCAAAACTCCTCGAACGGCAGCGAGCGGGAGACCGCGCCCTCGCGAACATACACCGAAACCTGACCTCTGTATACAAGACGTTTAACTTTGTAATTTCTATTTAATGATGATACTACCAAGGAATTATATGTCACATGTTGAAATTGTCGTCGATAAGAAGTTTTAAAGTTATGCATAGCTAATAGTACTTTGTAAATTACTTATTATTGTTACTGCATGAACCAATTATTATTAATAAAGGTATTTAGTTCAATTTCAAATCCACTCGTTGTTTGTGTAATATGAGTGGTGGTTGGATTTTTAGTAAAAGTTACAACGGCAGTTGTGAATTAGAATAGAAATTTATTAATTTTGATACTCTTTCTGAATATAAAAAAAGTATTTACAAAAATTAAAGAATTTAACAAATTCTAAATTTACGCTTCATATTTTCTTGTCTTTTAATTTTAATTAAAATTTACTAAAGTCCAACTCGATATCTCTCAAATAAAGAAAGATCTCTTTCAAACAAAAAAACTAATAAATTAGAACTACTCAGTAAAAACATTTGCGTAGTCATATTTACCTAAAAAAGAAGCAAGAACACGAACGCGAATTCATAATTCAACACGTTCGTAATAAAAAGTAAAAATATCTAATTAATACCCTGTCTCACGCTTCTTTTCTCTAAGTCTAAAAGCCGAATCATCATTTAAATCTATTGAAATGTAGACAATTACCTTTAAAAAAGTAATTTTTTAACAGAGTTGATAGGTGTTATTCAAATAATGTCGACTAACGACTAAATCCTGAGAAAGGTAGATGCTCTTTGTATAAGCCGAGGTCAAAACGTTGCACGTTTACTTTTTTTCATCCAACTTTATTGTAATCCTTTTCTTGCCGTTTTAAATTACATTTTTTTAAAGCCTGCTTATATTTGCTCATTAATTAAATAATACCACGCAGAAACAAATCTGATTACAGAATTACGTATAACTACCGGTGACGTCAGATGCCACAGCTTTACAGAACATGTGGGAATGCTGCGACAAAACGTGATCGCTCAGTGAAACAATATGCAGTTCATATTTATTGTGCATTCACGTAATATATAAAGACGTTTAATTTTCTCTTTATATTATTTTTAACGATTGTTTGATTGCAATTTATTTATAGTTTTTTAAAGGATAAGGATTTTACCATCATAAACGTTATTTCGTGTCTTAAAAAAGATGTTATTAAGAGACACGTCATTGTTATTTCAGACATTTCTTACTTGCTAAGTATCTTGTCATCGTCATCAGAGTCGATGACAGGTGGCTCGAGAGAGGCTGGTGACTGCGGCAACGAGGGCCCGTTTCCAGATTCATACTCCTCTTCAGTGGGCCCACCTATCTGGGCGATTGCACTCCCTCCACCTACACATACAATATAAAAATTTAAGTAAAATATTTTCTATTCTAAGAAAATAGTCACTGTTACTCTTATTGACTAGTTTTACAGCTCTTTCAGATTCAGGACGTAACCAGAAATCGCGAGATCTAATAGGTTTTTACCTTATCCCGTGATTAATACAAGTGACTTTATGTTGCAAATAAATCTATGTAATTTACTTGAAGGCTACAAAACTTTTCACCGATTAATTTAATTTTCTATCTACTCGATTTCATCCTGTGCTAAGTTTAAGTTCTTATGTTAATATTTCATAGATGACACTTGCAACTTCTATTTTGTGAAAATAAATAAAAAATATTCCTTTCTAATACAGACCACAACGATTTGAATTTCTTAAGAGCAAAAAAGTACTACCATTTCTATTTCTAAAACTATGGCGTATGGATGATTGAAGTATGTAAACAAATCTTAATTTTTTTTCGATAATATAAATATTTTTATATCTAATTCCACATTCTGTACAATTTTTATATACATTCCATTTATACATTCTGTAAAACATTTATAAATTTTGCTTGTATTAAAAGTATATTTAGTCAGTACTCCTGCGAGTCTTCTATTATTGCCAATAAATTAACAGGAGGCTCGGAAAAATACAGGAAACCTTCTGCTTAATTAAAAAAAAATATTACAGTATGTTTCTAAGAATTATGTTGCTAAAATTAATAAAAATACAAATACAAACACTGTAATATGGAAACGATCTGTAAGAATTACAAAAGTATTAAAAGAAATACATAGTTCGACAGAGTAAGTCATCAGGAAAACAAATTTTAAAAGGAGAATACATCTAAATCGTGTATCCATGAACTTTGTCTTACTTTGACTATTAAAAAAAAATTAAATAAGAAATCGATTTAAAATTCCTTTCGCTTATTATAAATAAACATAGATCATATATTATTCAGAATTTTATACAAACATTAACATTTACGAAATAAAAATATAGTATCCGTGTCATAACTGCTATCAGGTCACTGTAAAAATATATTAGTCATACAAAATTACTGTGATATCAGTTAATTAGAATGAAGCCGATTATCCAGAGTGAACGTTTTATTATTTCGTACTGTATCTTTTTATATGCTAATATGTTAATGGGAAAGTATAAACGTATATACAATTGTATATTAAAATTGTAATTTACATCATGTTGTTAAGTATGTGTGCGAAAGCGGTTCCGGGCACTGCAATGTTTTAGCCTTTGAGAGTCCGGCATTATTTTTTGACACAGAATTTTTTTACGAAATTGAAAAAAAAATTACAGCTTCTGACCTAAAAACGACATAATAGAAATATGAGTGATTAAGTTTACCTGAGCGATAACGTTCGCTGTGGTGCTTCGGAAAGTAAAGATCTGGGTCGACCTGGCCGCGGTCGAGGTCATCCAAGTACACGCCCTCGGAAGTGGCGTCGTTAGCATCTCTTGTAGACATGAAGCGGAACATTCCGCTGAGCACGCCGCGCCTGCTCGGGCGCTCCTCGTCGGAGCTGAGGGGCTCCGCGGGAGATGCTGGAGACGCCGGCGAGGCCGGGGACGCGGGTGGCTCAGGCGACTCCGCATTCGTTACTCTCATAGGAGGCTCTGGGAGCTCACCCCAGCGCCATGACTGGGATGACTTGTCGCCGGCTGTTGCTCGCGATAGCTCTACCTCCGTGTCCGATTGTACAGGCGTGCCGTTACGCGACCCCTTGCTAGATAAAAAGATTTAATATTTTAATATTACTATGGCAGTGTTAAGGATACAAAGTAAAAAGTTTCAATAGCAATCTGAATTTGCAGAACATAAATAGGTTGTTTTTAACATGTGCGAGTAGTATCAAAAATATGTAAACGAATCATACTTATTAGCAAAATAATAAATGTTGAAATATTTATGTGTTTTTAGTATGCTTCATTACACAGTGATCTCTAAAATACCATTAGCATACCTGTTTACAATTGAGCAACGTAAAGTACTCGGTAATAAGGACTAATATTATAGAGCTTATAAGTTTGAAGTTTTTGTCTCCGTTTCGCACCGATTAACCGCTGCTCTTGTAATACGAAAGTCCTAGGTTTGATTCTAGGCCCACCTATACATAAGTGGTTCAATTTAAACAGGGTTAGGATAGCTTTGGCCCTTCTGGCTATCGCTGCTATAACTTTTATGTCGTATATCTGCCGCCAAAAGAGCATTGCTGTTATTCTGGCTATCAACATATGAGAAACATAGCAGTCGAGTACCTTTTCACGCAAGTAATGCTTCACAATTTTCGATCTCATTTATATTAGCATAAAGCAAATGAGGTAAAGTGTTAACCTGTTGCCATATAAGTATATTAATTATTCTAAATTACTGTCTAAAATACTTCGCGTACATACTCTGAAATAATAAATACGGCGCCTTATAAACTTCCATTACTATTTGCGTAATCCTACTGATACTGGTGCAAAACATTTTTATTTACTTATTTGGGTTGGTTGACAATGTATCTAGGAAAATGCGCTATGAATGTACGGTTCCTATCAATGCTTTTATAACTAACATTGTACAAATGAAGCGTTCTATTTTGGTATATATTGCAATAACATTGTGAATACGCAAAGTCGTGAGCAAAGCTACTCAAGTGATGGTAAGCGAGATGAGTGGTTAATTGTATATTATAGTTGTATTACGCATGTCTGGGGGCTGCGTGCACCTCGAACGCAGTATCGGACAACGCCAGCGGGATACGGTTGTCTCCATTTAGCTTCAAATTCGACATCTCTTCACTGCAATCAACCCCACCTCATCAACAAACAACCATTAAAATGTATATTAAAAATTTTATGGATATTTCTATTACCTGAGAGTAGCAGCATTCACTTCAGTATCACTGAAGAAGTTAATATCCGCGTTGTTCGAAATGGATGCGGATTGAGAGTTTCTAGGTTCGGAACTTGCGAGATCCGATTGGCTTGAGATTGAGCTCGTCGATGATTTCCTTTGATGCTTCTTTTTTGTGCTCACTTTTCTTGTTTTCTTCTTCTTTTTTCCGTTACCATTAGGCTTCACTTCGTCTTGGTTGGTTGGTGCAACATCAATAGGACGGAAGTCGTTGTTTGCACTGATTTTCTGTACAACTTGGTTTGCCACACTTTCCGCTTCTCCTAGCTGTGTAGCTGCAAATGTTTTTGGTTTAGCATCGGTCCAATCAACCGAAACCTCGTCCAGGCCTTCCATTTCAAAGAGAGCTTCATGCTCATTGTCATTTTTTGATTCTTTGTCCTGTTTCAATTTTAGTTTACTTAAGTCCGGTTTTTGCATTGTTTGTCCATCAGCTGTGTATCTAAAAAACGAAATAATAATGTATTTGGTGTTAATATAATTATTATATCTTTTCACCGATCGCTAAGCGTATAATGTTAATAAATGGCATGCAGTTAATTGTAACCGCATGTTATCGCGCTAGCTTTCTAGTTTCAAAAGGTGACGTTCAGTAGGAAGAAGTTACAAGCGACGGCTGTTTAGTTTCATTCATTACAACAATATCCTTGTCTAAGACGATGGATATCTTTAGATGTCAGCATACAAGACAAAGTCGAAATAAATTAAAGAAGATATGAGATGATACACCGTTTATTCTGCTAGATGGTAATTTTACCATCTACAGCATTATTCGTATTTTTCTACGTACTTTTTCTGGCACCTAAAACCAAGTAGTGAATTTTCTAAAATATTTTTAAAAAAATAACATTTCTTATATCTTGGAAAAAAATATATATAACCTGCATTTACTATTAAAATATTTAATACTTTTAATAGTATTTATTCAAGAAATTAACAACAAAACTAACTATGGCGGGAATAGGGTTATATTAATGCACTTCGCTAAAAATTAACAAGAGTAATTGGAGGTCATTACCGTCGTTTTATATAATCGGAGGCCTGTCCATGGTCGGGTTCGACTGCGGAGAGCGAATTCCGTCGGCGCGGCTCGTAAAGTTCGTCGAAACGTGACGCCGGTATAGGGGAAGTGGCAAGGTGCGCTGAACACTCCGCTTCATCCTCACCCACCTCCTCTACGAAGAACGCCTCGCCCGACTCGCCCAGCTTCATATGAATGTTTAATTGCTCACCGTTCAACTCTAAATCCACCTGCCACATTCATTACTAAATAATACATTCGTATAATACTTTTTTTAACAAAAAAAACGAACGAACCATAGAAGCAACAAAAGGTTTAAACAGAAATTAAGTAATGCAAAACCATCTTTTATTAGTTTGTCCAATCTTATGGTTTAAAAAAATTAAACCTTCAAATTTAAATCAAGCAGTAAAAAGTTATGCGTGGTCATAAATAAAACGGTAAAAAAGTCAATAGTTAATAAATTGTAAGACAAAACGTAGTCAATAGTAATTTTTCAGTGACTTAATTAATGGTATTGAAATGAACTCACTCATGTAAAAACACGAAAATTTGTTTTATAAGTGTGACTGTACAGCATAAATATTTTTGCTACATGTACATACATAGACTTTATTGAATAATTTGAAGTTACAGTTGCATGCATACGCAGCCGCGAGTGATTGAGACAACGATGTACACTGCCGGCCAAAAGTTTGAGACCACCTTGAAAAAATTACAATATTGAATAAAACTCCAAAAGTTAG
>DWQX01005240.1:0-13375 GCA_018245475.1 Pharmacophagus antenor
TATTATTATTATAAAATTTACCAATTTTCTATTTTACAATATGCGTGCGAACGTAATCAACGTTGTCTGCGACTGTACCTCGCCTTCGAACGCTCTATTCACTTCATCACGCGACTATACCCGGGTGACCGCGGAAGCCGCCAAGGTCCGCGCCGCCGCTAGCAACAGTATAACGTGCGACCATGTGTGGAGACGCCGGGCCCTGAGCCCCAGTTAACGCCTCCCGGAGTAACAAAATAGAGGTAGTATTGTAATAGAGCTGTAAGAAATAAAGTTGCGGTCACAGTGTTGCATAAGAGTGGTCACGTTGCATTTGTAATTTTTCCTAAACGACGATGAAGGCGGTGATGCTGAATTTGGCGCCTTTTTTTGTTTATCGATACGTTTTTAATTTTGTCGATTTTAAGACGCTGCGAAGTTTTCGACTTATGCTTTTTAGTTACTTTATATGGTCAGTGAATTTTTGTAACAAAACTGAATCGATATAATAGTATTATGACTAAGACTTTTTAAAATGTCAAATTAAAATTAAATCAAATGTAGTAAGAGATTTTATTCATTATTTAGCGATTTGTAACTATTTCTTGTACTACGATAACGAAACAATGATATATATATATATTTGTTCACCAGCGCCGCTTGCACACGCGCCCCACACTTAAGCCGCGAAACTCAATACATTACCGCTCAATAGACCGGAATACTGAGCGGACTCCGCGATGACGTCATCGTTTCACAAGTCTCGCTTACACAAGTGTGGTAATGCCTTAATTGTACAGGCGAGGCCTGATTTCGTTGCGAATGTTTACTTCTGTTTCTGACTGTACACGCATCGCGAGTGATGAAATTAAATTAACATTTATGTGCGTACCTGTACACAATCTTTGAACAGTCGATCGCTCTGAACCAGTTTATTATTTAAAAAAAAAAAACAACATTTTAAAATAAGAATATTATTAAATTCGATTTTAGAACGACATTTGTTTATTATTTTTTTTCTTAACCGTTACATTAGGTAAATTATTTGCGGACCTCCTTACATACTATTTTTTTTAATGTGATATTTTAATTACATAATATAATAATTCGATTAAATATAATTTACGATTATACGACTATTGAGAATGAGCGTACAAATGTTACTATTTAATAAAGTTACACCGAGTTGTTATTTAAGTATAGGTTTTAAGACTACGGGTTGAAAATGCGTGCATTTTGTAGTTTTGATATCAAAAGTCATATAAAATGCAAGCATCCATTTTAATATTATCGTAAATATTTATACTCTTAGTACTACCAGATATGGTGTGACATGGCTTTAGGAAGGACTAAAACTTTACATAGTAACCCTTTAAGAGTTAATTGCGCACCAGCGGTTTCTCCATACGGTTTAAATGATTCCACATAAATAATGAAGTCTGGATGATTACTCTAACGCATTGTTTGTTTTTTTTTTCTTTTCCGTATACTCAAAAAGGTGACGTAACGATTGAAACCCGAATTGGTAACTGACCAGTCGTTAGGTGTTTCGTGGAAATTTTAATTATATTTAACGTGTTATGTTAATGTGCTATCATCGAGACTTATTTATAATGATAATTTTATTATTTATGATAATTTATTAAATAATTTTTAAATTTATTCATAAGATACGGTTAGGTTGCCGTTCGTGCGCCGACCGTCGTCAGAGATGGAAGATGCAATGAGTTAGTTGAATTAGCAAAAGCAACAATTATTGACGAAGTGATTACAAAGCGATGTTTACGTGTTTAATTGGGTTTCGTAATTGTTTATAATTTCGTTTGGACTTTGCGCCGCGTACTCGCTTTTTGAGCATGGAACGATTGATGATTTTTTTTTTTTTGCTGTCTCCAACAGCCTAGCACTTGATGTTGTGCGACGACGAGACCCTGGATGTAGAAGCGTGTTCGTTCAGGACACTCCGGCGTGTGTGAATGCCGGAACACGGATTAAGGCGGCAGATTGTGCTTGAGGGTGGTAGTAAGGCCGTTTCGGAATAACCCTGCCGCCATCCAAACTCCTCGGTCGTAATCGAATTTTAGATTTGCACGTTTCAATACATGTAGTAGACTACCACTTTACGGAGACCGTATTATGATTTTTTTTTTTATTTTATTTAAAAGCTTTAATGCATGTGATCTTGGTTCATAAGGCGGACTTAATGCCAAATGGGATTCTCATCCAGTCTACCTTAAGGTTGAGCAGAGTAGAATGCGAGGGTGCATGAATATGAGCAAAAAGGAAAACGATAGAAACAATTTTAAGAATAAAGGAAATACGTAAATAAGTATACGAAATATACACTCCCGTTATTAAGGTAAAAAATAATAATAAAATAAAAATTACCTATTGTAAAGTATCAATAATATTAATACACCTATCTGACGATTTGCACGGCGCTTGTATTACACGATTCCGCATTTACACTCTATTTAAGTAAAAAAAAAACCCGCTCTATTCAATCGCAAACGCTAATATTAAAATACGATGTTAATGCCAATTCACCGCTACACGTGGCGTCCGCAAGTGTAGCGCGTTCGACAGTCGCAAATTGACGCATGCATCAATATATATATATATATACACATATATCTGTTTTATATAAATTTCCTTTCGAAGTTATTTAAGAAACTGTGTAAAAGCGATACCGTATAATGTGCACCGTGATAATAGCGAGACACACGTGTATAAGTTATTTTGCTAGTCTTTCAATTAACACTGTTTTCACCGGACCCGTCGTGTTGACGGATCGACTATAGATAAAAAAAAAATTCCGTACAGACATTTTTTTTTTCATCAAACCGACTCCCGTCGACATTGCTCCGTACACTTTATGGCAAAACGGAAAATAATAAGAGCACAATAACGCACAATATCACCGTGAGACGTGCGAAGGAAACCAAAAAAAAAATGTATCGGTTAATATTGTGTTAATTTCGCTTCTACACAGATCGGGTCCCCCGCCCACGCGAAAGTCGATACGACTGGTCGTGGCGCGGACGGGAAAAAAAAAACACATTTAGCGGTGACGTTACTGTATGATGTCAGCGGTTTAATGGCTTACTAAATATAGCATACGTACTGATTTGGTTTCTTTTTTTTCACGAAATCAAACTTGCGCTGTCTTTGTTTGTTGGGATATATCTGTACTGTCATTATTGAATTTTAGCTGGGCTCCGTGGCGCAGTGCTTTGTGCGCTTGCTGCGGGTTCGGTCCTGGAGCCGCAGCGGCGGTGGGTTCTCGCGGTAGTGTTCTTCGAAACCGCATGGCAGTGCCAATATGTCGCCATAACAGCATTGCTGTGTCCCGGCAGTCGTACATCTGTGAGCAGGGAGTGCTCCGGGCGACAACGCTTCACCATATACCGCCTCCGTGTCACTTAAAATCGGGTGCGAACGTGAGTGTGATCGAGAGACGAAACCGGATTTCGGCTTGGACGCGTTCGTAGTGGAGAAAGATGGTGTTTCATTAAAATGAGATTTACATAAATCTATCTAACGTCAATTACACTATATATATATTTTGTGAACTGATCACGGACATATGAGTGATGATTTAAGTTAAGTGCCGCCGCTGCTGCTGGGGTTCGGTGAAGTTTGCGCTGTTAGTCTCCTCGACGACCAGATCTCGCCATAAATCGCCCGACATGGAAAGTCAGAACAAGGAATGCCGAACCCAAACGGTCTCGGTAGAAGAAGATGTCCTTTTGACGACTGTTACAGCTTCATCGAAACGGTGATCTGCGAGCTCTCCGTTACATCTCCTACATTACTCCGGCCAAAGAAGCTGGCTTAGCCCGACTGTCGAGTGGCGAGCTAAGAGAGAGACACATTCAAAAGAATATTTACCAAATTATAAACATCATAACGTCAATTAGCGACGCGTTCCAACACTTGATGTTCAGTGAGGGTGCCAACGTAAATCGTGAAGCCCTCGCCAGCCGCAACCAGAATATAACAATCTCAGATAAATGACTCTGCGGGCATTAATTACGTACGTTATTTACAACGAACGTTCCCGACGTGCGTGATAAACGGGTAATCGCTTAACGTCACTTGAGACGTTAGTATTTATAAAAAAAAAAAAAACAATCTGTAAAATATATAGCTTTTGATATAGAAAATGTTTGGATTGATTTCGTTAAAAAAAAAAAAAATATCACCGTATCGTCGTGCGGATAATTATCCAAGACGGCGCTTCGAGAACTTGAGGCGTACTATAACTTGTGAAGACATTCATTTCCTTTTATTATTTCGCGTGTCATGCTACCCTCCACTTGTCCACTGCGCGCATCAAACGTCTCCTCGTGCTGCATCAAACAGTTCCGCCACACCGCTGTCGCGCGGCGCAGAGCTGCTGCAAGCTGGCGGAGCGGTCGCTCGTCTAATTGTCTGCGAAACGTTTAGTTGCCGATTGTGTTTGTATTAATCGTGTACGGCGCAATGAAGGCCTGCTACCTATAACCGCGGTTGTTTCCATAGACCGAACAGTCGGCACGATCAATCATCAATTAACACGCGAAGCGTAAAACATACGTTTAACGTAATGGCATACGATGTTCGTACATTTTTCTACCCCCTTACCGCGCCGCCGAGGGCGTTGAACTGAGAATGGACCCTCTAACGGGTGCAGTCGCCGAACTTAACGAGTTGCCATATTAAAATTTAAACGTCACTAATACGGTAAGGTTGTGTTGAAAAAAAAAAAAAATTGCCCGCCGTGATGCGATTGCGCGAGAAAAAAAGACTGCAAAAAGAAAAAGTAAGAAAAAGGACGTTCGCCGAATCTCGTCGCCGAAAATAAAAGTTGATCGAGTCGTTCGGGCCGCAGCGCCGTCGAAACTTTGGGCGGTGTCGGTGGATATTCTGAGGCATATGGCGTACATTATTGGGCTAATCATATGTACGTATACAGTAAGTCAAACTTAGGTATATATATATATATATATATATACGCAGAGTTAGGCAGACCTCCCCCGCAAGATGGACCGACGACTGGAACAAAGTCGCTGGGACAGGCTGCATGAGGAAAGCACAGAGCCGTCCGTCGTGGCGATCCTTGGGGGAGGCCTTTGTCTTGCAGTGGACGTGCTTCGGCTGATATGATGAGGACAAAAAGAAATATATAGTTAGACAACCCATTTAAGCAATATAGTGGCCGAAAATTGATAAATCATAAATGCTGCAAGGTTTAAACACGAAAAATAAGATTAATGAAAAGAAAAAACACCATATGCCTCAGGTCGGGGAAAAAGTTTCATCGCATTTTATACAAAAATTCTAAAGGTTTTTTTTTATAAAATTTATTTACATTTGACTAAAGTGTGTATATGCCATTTTGTTGGATAACTTTTTGCCATCCTGTAGGTAGGGACTTGATTGCATCGCTATAAAAATTTTGGGGCTTATAAGCAGTCACAACCCTGAATATAGTATGTACATGGGATAAATATCTAGAAACATTATGTCTGCACAATAAATTGTTGTAGAAATTACTTTTTTTTCGATCGGCTATTAGATAACACTTAACATCGATTTAATCCGATGTTAAGTGCTGATGTTAAGTCGCCCAGAATATGTCTGACTCTCACACGCATGACTGACGGAACAGTGATGCTGTATGGGTATAAGGTGGTAGCTAGACGAGCGGGTTTGAAAAACCTTTCCGCTATCCACACTCCACTCCTGAATAAAATCAATATTCTTTATATTATTTTTTTTTTATTTATCTTCATGCGCCCTGACATTCTAATCTGCTCAACCTCAAAACTGGCTAAGAATGACATTTGGCATAAAGTCTTTAAAGGCAGACGGAAATATGTTACGTCTTACGTGATGACGTCATCCGCTTAACGTGAACAACGTCTGAATAATGTAAATAAATGAAACATACGATGGAATTGTTTTCAAAGACAAATTAAAAATGTGTCGATAACGAGAATTGCCTCTTGACAAATATTTAAAGTAACGACAAATACAAATGCGAAAGTCGCCGGAGGGTGGGCGAATGGAGTAGCTGTCTACAAACGTAAAAAGACTTCAGTAAGTGCTGGACTCGCTTGATTGTATTTGTACTTTGACATTAAAAAAAATATATATAACAAGACCAAATTCTTAGTATACCCGTTTCGAAAAAAAAGAAGCATAAAAATCAAACTATTTTGTAGAAAGTAATCTGTGTTCATAAATAAAAGCACTAAACAACACGATCCGAATTGAGAACCACTTCTTTGTCGTCGGTTAAAACGCGAATCCCGGTAACAGTATGTCGTCATGTATGTTTTTGTCGTGAAGATTCATAAAGTTTTACTAAACACAAAAGACGTCTTAGAAAAACCAGTCTCTGTACAGCATCGACACTAAATAAATAGCCAAGTGCGAGTCGGACTAGCGATTCGTAAGGTTCCTTACAGTATAGGCTTTGTAGACAAGGCAGACAAAAAGCTGTAAAAGCTGTCCGTTGACACTAAATAGATGGAGCTGATTTAAGTGAATTATTTATTTTGTTACATTATCTTTTGTAATGTTATTATATTTTTAACACAGAGATTTACCGTACCGGTCATTTCGACTGGACGACCCTGTATAAGAAGCTACGTATACCGATATGCGTTTGATATTTTTATATTTTCTTTTACCGCCTCTGGCGACATTGTTCTATATATTTTATTGCGAAACAGGAAAAATATGAATGCAATAACGCACAAAACTAATACGGATACGAAAAGAAAACCATAAAAATGTGTCGGTAATTACAGTGTTAAACAATATTTATAACATTTTTAAGAATTACGAATACATAAAATATCGATCTTTTGACAATTTCTTATTACTTATTATCATTCCAAAAGACGTTAATGTTGTAATACAACTCGCTGAAGAGGCAATTCTTCGATACGGTTTTAGATTTGTGTCGGTAATATCCTAAAGTCATTGGGTGTTTTATATGTGAAAATTTCAACTTTCATTCCAATACGGTTCATTAGATACGGTACGGTTTATGACCCGGTCGACAGACGCACAGACGGATTCTTAGTGTAAGGGTTCTGTTCGCCACCGTTTTGTATACGGACCCCTGAAACGCAACTTTTGACATTATGATTAATGTTGACTTACAAAGTAATATACTAATCACTTACGTCTCTCAACATTTATAATATATTGCTCAGTAAAAAAAAAATAAAAACGGATTCTTTTTGAATAGTTAAACGAATAATCGAGATATAGAATCGACTACCAATAAAACAAAAGCGATGGATCCATAAGAAGAAAATACAAAATAATGATGAAAATACAAATCGTAAATTGATTTGAATTTCACTACTCACTTTCTCTACTTCGGTTTTTTTTTATCGGTTATGGGCTAACACTCGACCTCCATTTCAGCTGATGTTAAGTGACAATGTGGCCGTAGATAGCGTGACGTGTTCTGCCCAGAACACTTCTGGAAATGTAAGACAGTCGTACCACAGCAATGCCGTTATGGCTATAGATTAATATGAAGGTGGTAGCTAACCAGCCAAATTCGAAAAATCCTACCACCATCCACACTCCACAACTCCCGTTGCTCGAGAATCGAACCCGGTACCTCCACGTCCCATGACGGGCGGATAAGCCACTGCGCCAAGGAGGCAGTCGAAGGCAGAAGTCCGAGTTTGCAACGCATTGTACGCAGATATATACTTTATTCGAAAACATACATTACGACATTCATAATTAAAGAATAATAGGTCAATAAGTTATACAATTAGGACTAAGACAGGACAAGCGACTCCTGCGTCCGCAACGTTCTCCAAATGGACTCCACTTAAGGATATTACTCTCTTCTGTAGATCAGTTTTGAAACAACTACAAATATGATGGCGCATAACTTATCAATTGGACTGCAATATCAACTGTACAACAATCTCAATAGGCAAGCGGTCAAAGGTAGACTGCACGAATAACAAAGACAATAATACATGACAAATTCGAAAATATTTATGAAATAAATGCAACTATTCCGGCCGGTCGTCGTACGTTCAACCGAAACTGGTTGCTGCGTGGTCTAGTTCGTGCTTTCGGACGCTTCTGGAGACGACGCACCTCCGTCCACAGCCAACGGTCGCGAAATCGGAGCGCGAATCGGTCTGTCACGCTTATCACTATTTGTTTCGTAACGATTTTCGTTTACCGCAACATCCATAGGTCGCCTGGAAGAGATCGCTCCGAGCGATAGGGCCGCCGATTGTAAGCTCGGTGTAGAAACTTGTAATTTTGATGTATCACGTCTTATTTATCATTTTGGTGTACACTAAAGTTATATCCATCGATCTA
Organism: Pharmacophagus antenor; assembly: GCA_018245475.1. Taxonomy (NCBI): domain Eukaryota; kingdom Metazoa; phylum Arthropoda; class Insecta; order Lepidoptera; family Papilionidae; genus Pharmacophagus; species Pharmacophagus antenor. Next base: position 8,338 of record DWQX01005240.1, read on the forward strand.
TCTAACACTATGTTCATAGCTGGTAGGCGAGGATCCAATTCCTGTACCGATTCTACCATTTCGGATGTCTTTTTTGATCTTTTGTCATCATACTTGTTTTCACTTTTCTCATGTGTATAGCACAAACTTTTAATTACTTTCATCGCACCGAGTGTTCGTTTACCGGTTCAAGCATAAGATCCCCCCTGTTACCATTTCACTGTTTAATTTTAGTACTGCGCGAGGTTGCCAGGGTAATTAAGAACTAAAACTCATCTCATCAATCCATAAAAACTAAAAAAAAATAATCAATAACATTTGCAATTGACGTTTAATACAGGACTAATTTTTGAAATTCGATTCATTACCTTTAACGTAGTTTCGGTGATATCACGTGGATTCTGAAAAAAGAATTTAATAACATATTTTTCACGTAAGAACTTATTTCTGTCTTATACACAATTAATTTTTTATATCTGCTATGACACAATAAAAATTTCTTGCTTAGCATTAGTATGCGAGACTTTTAAGAATGAACTCGTTAAAAGAGCTACAGTAAAGTTCAGAAAAAAGTTCTTATTAAAAAAAGTAGATGTAGTATAATTTAATCGCAACATTTTCTTCACAGGTAAACCCCGTGATCGGGGCACCTCTCGCGAACATCAGTTACCGTCTATACGGAAGGAACCTTTCACGCATCTTTCCGAACAGGAGTTGATAGAAGAAGCCAATAAAGTACTCGCTCAGGCGAAAAGCGTAACCTGTACCGCCGATCATCCGCCAGAGAAGTTTTTCTCATTGCCTCACAGGAGAAAATTTAAAGAGGACAAATCGGGCAGGCGGAACAGTGGCGACGCGGTATCGCCGGAAGGCACGGTTAAATTGCCGCTGGGTAGATCTACCAGTGATGTAACGGCAAAGAAACGTAAAGAACGTACGTCTCTCTCGACCTTGTTCAGAAGAGCGCAAAGAAACAAGAGCCCCGATGTACCTGTCGTTATCGCCACTAAGCCAGTGGTCGTAGTGAAACGAAGCAAAAGCGACGTTTCGGATTTAAAATCCAATAACACCTCAAATAATCAGAATAAACCTATTCGTAAAAGATCGGGAAGTGAAACGGAAGAGTTTCTTAAATCTTTAAGAAATAAGAAAACGCAATTGTCACCTATAATCGAGAGCTCGCCAAGAGAAGATTACTTCAAAAAGACGCCGCCGTTAGATGTGTTTCAGAGGGAAAGAGTAAAACAAAAAAATATTCACAAACCCGAAGAACGGAAACAAATTGCAGACATTAAAAAAGTCAATCCCGTAGAAAAACCTCCTAGGTTTAAAACGCCTGATAAACAAGACACTAAAGCAGCATCAGGGAATAAAAGAGGAAAATCTGGTGACAAAGATAAAAAGTCTTCTCCGCCCATTGTTGATACACCGAAACGTAAAACGGATGTTAAAAAAACTAATTTAATAGACGAAATCGTTTCCACGAAAGCTGAAGAAACGGAACAAGCTGAAATAAAAGATAAAATTAAAGATCAAACCAAAAACGTCGCAGAAAACATAAATGGTGAGAAGGAAATGAACCATAGTAGCCAACAGCCACCGCAAAAGCTACCACTAACAAGAGGACAAACAGTCGATCAACTGGTTAAAATTTTGAAAGAGGACCAAGATTCTTCGCCACCTAAAAACCATTTAATTGCTTCATCTAAAGGTAATAATACAAATCAACCGTTTTCTTACACTAAGCCCAGTACTAGCCCCGATCCAAATCTTTTTGCAAGGGCAACCAGTCCGGACCGAGTGCCAACTCCGGTTAACCAAACTGAAAAAGGCAGTCTACATGCGCAAGTAGTTAGAGACAATAAGGACACCATGCCTTCTTTTGGTAAAATAAAAACTTATCCCGCAAAAGTAGAAAAGTATGGCAACTACTCCGATGAGGATGAAGGTCTTGGATACGAAGAGAGATACAAATATTCCGCAGACCGTAATTATAAATATAAATATAGAAATGAAAGTTATAATAAATACGAAGAAAATGATAATACAGAGTCGTCAGTCCGACCGAGATATAGAGAATACAAGTCGATGAGCTTTGAGGATTACGAACCAACTTATGCCAACGAGTATCCGAGCAACGAGGACAAACAAAATGGCTTCGAGAGTTTTAGAGGAAGAGGTGACGGAATGGATAACAAAAGGAAATTATTAGATTTCAACGAACTCAGCCATCGACGCCAACTGTTGGAGTCGCGTTTGAACGCCCGCTTAGACAGGGCCAAAATAAACCTCGACGAGCCCATAACTAAGTTTATAGTCGAAAACGATCCGATATACGAAGCGGAAAAACGTATGAAGGCGACAGAAAAATATGTGAACGAGACAGCTAGATATTATCGGCATACCTTAGAAAGAGACGGCCGTGCGGAAAGTAACATTGCTGAAGATTTTAACAAATACGATTCAGACAATCATATCATTAAATACAACACAGAGAGCAGAACTTTTCAAAAAATTCATAGGGACGGCGACCGTCCAACAGGGCGTCCACGCAATTCAAGTCCCGCACCGAGGTACAAAGAAGATAGCATTGTGTTTCCTCCAGAGCCCGAATATGAACCGCCCAGTCTAGAATCGAATCCGCGTAAACTCATTCATTCGCCCAACGAATATACGGAGAAGAAGTACAAAGCGAAAAAACATTTCACTTCTACTCACGACCTATTCCGAAGTGGTCAAAGATACAAAGTTAAAGAGGAGTGGTTCGGCAAGACCAAGGGACACTACGCGTCGAACCCCGAGATCGCGCAGGTGCGGGAGGACGGCCGCGCAAACCTCCGGCGCAGCGGCGGTCGCGGCGATTCCTGTCGCAGCTCGTTGCGGCGCGGGACGAGCGCGGACGGGCACCGCCAGGGCTCCGGCGGCAGTCGGGACTACTACGGGGCAGATAGGTCAGCGCGAAGGCTCGACTTCGACAGTAGGCTCGTCGATTCCGGCATCGAGAACGATTTCCGCAGAGACTCCAGCGGCGAAATGCACACAGCTAGGCGCGGGAGAGACGGCAGCGACGACGAGGTCCGCGACACGTCTTTGTTCGTTGCCGGCGAGAGGCGGCACGCGGAGGGCGATTGTCCCGGTGAGCAGGTCTACGCGAACGGCGAGCACCTGGCCACGTTCAGGGAGTATAAGCCGAGCGACGGGAAGGATTACGTGTCCAGGGAGAGGAGCGTCGTTGGCGGTTCTAATTTAGAACCTGAACATGACAGATGTGACAGAAGCCCGAACAGGTACGACGACAAAGTCAGCGCGAAACCTCCAAAAGCGACGAAGAAGCTTTCTGGACTTGAAAAGGTAAGATATTTTGCGATTGATTGCACAGTGTTGTGGATGATATTTGTCGATGAGGTTAGAGAGCGAATTTGTTGTTTATTTCGTTACAGATGAGACAACTGTTCTCCCGCGACTCTTCTAAGAAGAGCAAGAAAGAGAAAGAGGTAGTCCAGCCGAAGACTCGCACCCGCGTACTCAAGAGCCCTGAACATCTTGTCAGGGACGATCCTGAGTACAGAAGGTACATTAATAACAAATGCTTTTGTAGATTTTCAACGATTTCCTCTAAATTAATGCAAATTTTGAAAGGCAACTTCTAAGTTGGCATTTGGTTAACTATGGATAATTCCATAATTCGTCATTCCATCCATCCTTTGTTCAAATTGCTCCACCCTCGACAGGTACACTGACCCTGAACCGAGTGATATAGACGTTAAGAAGAGAGATTACGATCCAAAAGAAGTAGAAAGGAGGTACAAGAGTTCGAGAGAAGATTTAGATAGGTACCCGAGCTCTGATCCTCGTGACGTCATCGAGAAAAAGTACCGGGACATGGAATATGATAGGAGGTAATGTAAATTGGATACTTTATTTATAGTATAATAACATTGCCAATACATTCTTCTTCCAAAGATCCTGCAGCTTATTTAAGTTGCCAATGTTCTAAATTTTCCGTAAGAATTCGTAACGTGTATATGTAGATAAGAGTAATAAAGTATATATTTTATAAATATCCCTTTAAAGTAGGTATGACAGAACGTTGAAAGGTGAAAGAAGATATAAAAGTCACGAAGAAGAAAAGAGACGATACAACTCCTCGGACAGGGACAGTGATCATCAATCAAGACCCTCCGACATCGAGAGCGACGGGAGGAAGACCAGGCCGAGGACGGCTGGACCACTCGATTCGCCCGCTCTGGTGAGTGAATTTCATTCCTTATACGACTTATACGGAACTGTAAAAAGTAAAACAGCGTTCATATCAGGCCGATATTTACTTTTTTTTTTGTACAAGACTTTGTTATAAGATTACAATACGATTAGCACATCAAAATTTCACATAAATCAAAAGGTTTATGTTTCAATTATGGACTATCGCTCGGCCTCAATTTCACTCGATATTAAGTAACAATCAGGCTCTTTAAGATGGCGTTGCGTGTTCGGCCCAGAGTACATCCGGCTTTCACATGTATGTCAGTCAGGACACAGCAAAGCTGTCATGGCGTCAGATAGATATTGAAGGTAGTAGCTACCCAGGCGAATACTAAAAAAACCCTACCAGCACTACTCCACTAGCTCTGCCCACGTAGGCAGTTAAAAATGTAATTTAAGTCCTAAACCTAAATCTAAAAATATTATCTCATTTCGAACATTCCTTTAAATCTCTACGGGGACTAACGTCGAAGTGCATTATATACAAAAAGAAAACAATTATCACCATAGCTCGAATAAAAAGTTACACTTTGTTAATTAATGAAGAAAGAAACCATATAGAAGATATGAGTAGAATTGAACAGGATAAGATCCTTGTCTTGTATTATTAAAAGTAACCGGAAGTGTGAGGTGACAGCGCCGAACATCTTATCAATATTATCGTTGTTATACAATACTTGAGCGTTTCACTTCCTGTATCCGTAAATATCTCCATACAGTTACATATTAAATCATATTCAAATTATCTATTCCATTGATATGTAACATCCATTAACATGCAATCTAGATTTTTTTT
>DWQX01005241.1:0-13374 GCA_018245475.1 Pharmacophagus antenor
TATATATATATATATATATTCCTAGTAATGTTAAGTATCGTACCTTAATTTTTTTTTTACTTATAATGTGTAATGATCGCGGAAGTGTTAAATCAATCTCGTAATATTTTCGTCGTGTTGCTGGTACGCGAATGGCGGCGGGCGAGTTCCGCGTGCGCGACACGGTGGATGGTAAGTGTCCGGCTGGGCCCGGACGCGGACACACGTACGGACAGTCGGCTCAATTGACATCCGAGCAGCGGGCCGCGTTTATCAGTCGTTCTGCATACGCCGCGTTGCAATAACGTCTCTAATAAACGGGCGTGCAATTAATAGCTGCGCGGACGCGCGCGGCTCGGAGCGGGGCGCGCTAGAGCGCGCGCGATGCGACCGCCGGTGCACGCGTGCGCCCTCGCCGCTGCGCAGTAACGCGCGACGCGCGCACCATGGACGACTGGCCGACGGCCGACGAGTGGCCCGCCGGCGCGCGCCGCCCGTGCGAAGCGGCGGCGTCCACGCAGCCGGCGCCTCTGCGCAGCGCCCCGACGCAGCCGCCCCGTCGTCCGGACCACAAGCTCAACGTACTGTGCAGCCCTATGGATGAAGTGCAACCAGCGCCGTACCCGTTGGCCGCCACCGCTCCTGTCAGAGGGTACGTCGCAATTGTTGAATTATTTCGCTAATAACGCGACGGATTAAAGGCGCATTTGATTTGTAATGTTTTCGAGCGAGCCGACCTTGAATTGTAAACTCCGATCGCCAACAAGTAACACCATAAGTATATTTAAGCCTAGCGATGTTTACGTTCTAGTAAATCAATATCTGTTTTATATATTTGATTTGCTCATAATCTCATATTTTTTTTAGAATATTTTTTTTCAATTAGAATATTTTTAAATTTATGCTATTATATTGCACAATATAATTTCGCAATAACGCATTGACCCCGGCAGATTAATTAATTATATACTCGTATTATACACAATCCGCATTGACGCGAGACACTAATGGATCGAATGATATAAATACAATTTTATTTTTAAATATTAAGATTTCCTACTGTTTACGTGACATTTCTTGACTCTACGTATGCTAGATAAAGATGACGCATCGTGCGGACCACATACCGCCGTAAGGTCTCGTCCTTACGCACGGGAGTTTTGCGAGAAGGAACGTATCCCAGCGTACTTCATACGTTACCGTATACGAACCGGCCTCTCGTACCGGTGAGGTGACGCGTGTCTTGGAGGCATTGAATCTTATCTACAAGGTTGGCATCGTCCCAGTTATACGTCTCTCGTAGTTTGATGTTTAAATGCTTTACAAATCGAACACTATCGCGGCTGGTGCGTTTCTCAGCGCGTATCTCTACAGTCAGGTGCCGGGTTCAAATCGGTCATTAATAAGTGTCAAAAATAAATCAAAGTAATGAATTCTGGTAACATTTTTAGCTCGTAATCGATGTACAGCATCACAGTTGGCCCACTTTTTGCCGCTAAGGTTGCTTAAAGAGTGGAGATTCAGCCCCTCAAAGACCAGCGCTGGTAGAACAGCAGGTAAAAATTATACACACAAATACCCTATCTATCCGGCCAAATCGGTGAACTTAAGATACGAATTGCTCATTAGGTCTTAATACCAGATTGGTAGTATCTAGGAAAATTACCGCTTTCTTGGTCTCGATCTAGGACCTTGAGGCAAAGGTCAATGGCAGGAACTAGAACAGCGATTCGTAACACTTTTTTTCTTTACGGGTAACAACGTGAAAATAATTGTGGTGCGGGTTGCTTAACTGTGTTTATAATTGTGTGGAGGGTAACAAACAAGAAAAATATATTCGGAAATATTTCTTAGGTTTAGTTTTTTTTAATAAGTGCGAAATTAATTATAGTCGAAAAATAATAATTGGAAGAAGCTTTTGACAGTTTTTTTTTATAAATTCTTCACTTTACCTCTGACTTGGTGGACAAAGACTTTGTTTGCATAATACGTATTTGTTTTAACTTATTTATAAAAAAATTTGCTTATATCTATTGCTTTCATTTTGTAATCCAGATTATGCATGGTTTTTTAATCATGATCGTAATGAATACTTTAAGTATCTAATGCTATATTTATTCTAGATCTTTCATATATGTAATATAATATAATATATATATGTACATAAATATATAATTTTTTTTAACACTTATTTCTAGATATAGATTTTTGTGCTACATTTTACAATACCTAATAAACTTATTTCTAATTTCTTTCTTTACATTTCTTTCTTAACATCTAATTCAATTTCTAAGTCTTTCCTTTCTTATCCGTATACTGGGCAATCAACGATGAGGTGTGGTAACGTTTCTTCTGTTGCTGGATCACAGATGCACGCTAGATTCTCCTTGCATTTGAGTCGATACAAATATTCAAAGAATCCACCGTGCCCTAGCTTTTGACAGTTGGCACGCGGGAATAAAGCTAGTTGGATTGAGTTTTTAAAGTATTTCATGTTAAGTTTTAAATAATTATAATACGAATATGGGATATTTATTATTATTAACACCTGGTGAACAAGCCACAAAAGACCGAAAGGCGTGAGTTTAAGGATAGCTGCGATAGATACGAGCTAGTTGAACTAGTTTCGGCAAATTCCATCCAAGACAATTTAGCTGATCCAAACGTTCGGGCAGGACATGTTCCTTCCGGTGGCAGTTGCAGCTACACTGGCGGACAAAGGCGGATGGGGGGCGCTGGTCTCCTTCTGCGAAACCGTCACGGTCCGGAAGTAGACAGCCGAGCGGAATCAGGAAAGGGCTCGAGGTTTGGGCGGTGGGAACAGACGCTCTGCGCATTGTACCCTGTAGTTTCGTGCTATTATAAATAGGACTAAGGTAAATCCTGGCTGTCGTAAAAGACCATTAAAAGGGCATCAGGTTCGCGTGTTTTGAGGGTGGGGGCTCTTATAGCTACGCGAACTGTAAAGTGACGGCAGATATGAAGTGGTCTCATGTCTGCCGTAGCACAGCGAGGGCCTGGGGAGGGTAGAGTGATTAAATTTTGCGCAGAGGGGCACCGGGGCGTTCATTTGGAGGTCACGGGACCCTTCATAATGCACCTGGGGTGAACGCCGAGGCGGTTTCAGTGGGTGAAAATCTCAAATTACCTTGTCGTCCCATTCCAAAAATATTGTATCTTTCAAGGTTTCTCCTTGATAATAAAAGAAAAAGAAGAACAAATAAAAAAGTCTAGAGATAATTTATAGCCCTAATTACCGACCACTGTAACAATTTTTATAGTCTTATCTGTTTTATTATTTACGTGAAGAGAAAGTTTATGATAATATACAAACATAAAATACTGAATACTATCTAGTACGCCAATGAGTAATTATATGGTATACTAGCTTACTCTGAAAACGTTGTTTTGCTATAAAAAAATTCTAAGGAATATCCAACTTATTGTACGTTCATTCTAATCTCTGTAGGGAATGATAAAAGGATTATTGTGTAAGAGACAAGAGGACCTCTTCGGTCGGAACCCCACTTCGTGCTGTTTGGGTGTGAAGTGACAGCGGTGGACGCTTGCCGGTGGCAACTATTCATGTGATAATTGATCAGTTATCGACAGGCGTTAAATACGATTAAATAACTAAAATCTCTATTAAAAATAGTGGTTGGTGGTATGTATTTTTAATACCATATAAAAAGAAAACTCGTTCAAAGTAAAAATAAATTTGGGCCGGACAACTTATATAACTTAGGGGTATTTAAAACTTATTAAGACAGATTATCATACCTAATCGAATGCATATAAAAATTTATCGAAACCGGTCGTATCGTTTCGTAGGAGCACGGCGATTACACTATGAGAAAAACATGAAATGAAATTAGTAAAATATTTAATTTATAACCTTTCCTGCGTTATTCTTAGTACATTTAGGTTATTCTGTAGTGCTATATTGAGAACTACTGGCCGTTCTAATATACGTACAAGAATAATGTAATTACAAAAAAAAAATGTTTTCGTTCCGTTGAATAAAAAAGTGTGTAATATAATGCAGCCCAATCACAACTATCTCTATTTATTGTTTTTTTTTTTAATATTGGCATCGAAATATCTTTCGTAAAAAAAAAAATTCTTAAATTATTAGCATTCGATATCGAAATGATTTTTATTTACAACGTATTTATTAATTTTCTCATTTCTGAACGTGATTTTATTGATGTAGTTTCTTTAAGAATGCATAAATATTTTTATATTATACAGTGTTGATGGCGTAAATGTAGTGTGTCAGTTGTGATAAATTCAAAGGGCAACTTCCACTAGAGGAGACATGTGACGCTAAGCGTCTATAACAAGACGCAGAACGGTCTCAGAGCATCATCGTTGCAAACGGAGACAGTATACATATTCATGATTATAATAACACTCCGAGCGGAATATTAATGTTTTACAATGTTATTACATACAGCATTATTACATAACGGCAAAAAAAAAGAAAATAAGTTTCTTTACATTTCACTTTTACGACGGTTTTTATTATTACATATGTAGATTATATGTCAAACATCACTTGTCCCATTATCATCAAATATTTAACACTAAATCTAACGGACCTGTCATTCTGTCGGATCGATTGTAAATAAAGTTTCTGATACGTTGGACTGTTTTATTTTTTTTATACTGACTCTGGCAACATTGTTCTATACGTTTTAATGCATAACAGGAAAGGTAAGGATACAATAATGAACAAAATTACTACAAACTCTAAAAGAGAACCCTTAAAAATGTATCGGAAAATCTAGTGTTAAAGTATGGGAGTAAGTCCATATAATGTCATAGCAGTTTTTAATTATAAATATTTTCTTATCTATATATTCATGTAATAAATGAAATATGTCAAAAATATGCAGTATATTTTGTGTATTAAGTAATATTGCATTTAAGTTTTCATAAAATGATTACATAAGTATCAATAAAAATTATAAAAAAAAATGCTTTGTATTAAAATTTATATATTTGTCAACGAAAACTTTCCTGTTATTGTAAGGTACCGATTACTACTAGCGTACATACACATTGCGGTTTCAGATAACGCTTTCTGTATTTTTTAAATTAAGATCATGAAAGAAAAAAGAAACGGAATTCATAGATTTTCAGCCCTTTTCAGAGGTCGGCACGTTGCGGACTGAAGGTAATTAAACGTTTGACGATTAATTTATTGTGCAGGTCCTATATAAACTTGCCCAGAGTGTGTTTAACAGAAAAGTTGGTAAAGAAAAATTCTTTTTTCTAATTTACTTTTAAAGTACAAATAAAAGTAAAAATTACTATTTTAAACATCACAAAATTAAAAATAAAAATCAATCAATGACATGTTTACACATTGAACAGGGTGTAAACAATGCTGTTATAAATTTTATGTATTATTAAGAATTTTGTACGCACATATGTCGATGGTATTTTTTTTTTGCTACACACTTGAACTGTTTCGCAGTGGAATAACAAATTGGCGCGTATACACGTCGAACGCAATCAATTAGTTTAAATAAAAGTAATTCGAAATAAGTTCATCACAATTACAAATACAGTAATGGCAACATCATCATAAGTCAATGTCAGGAGCCGCTCTGGCGCGAACGTAGGTGTTTAACGTTGGCTAATAATGTCATTTTAATTATACATTAATTACACGTTACATTGCCGATTGATCTTATAAAATTAATCTCTTAAATATTATCAGTTCTCATAAGTGTTCATCATATGCGAAATTCCGTTCAAAGTAAAATGAAAAGTCATTGAAGATTTTTTGCGACGTCTGTCAAAAAATCTGTGATTTTTAATTATACTCTTTACTCAAACGAATATTTTTAAATTTTAAAGCGTCGACTGACGTAGTTGTTTATATATGAATATATTCTTTGAACCGTACGGCGTGATTGATTTAGTTTCATCTTTTATAATTATTTCAGATGCAACGTACATACGTGGCGAGTTATATTTATTGTGAATTATTTATTTAAAGCGAAATGTTATGATGATATTCTCTAAATATGTTTATGTTTTACGTTATATTTGCTAAATGTTTATTGTTATCTAGGACCAATAAACATTATCTGCTATTTTATTATTGTCTATGTAAACATCAATTGACCCGAAACGTTTTGTCGCTTGTGTTTATTTTAATGTAAAGAGAAAAAAATAACAACAACTGTAACCGATTCCATTTTATAAATAAACTATTTCAATTAACCGCATAGGTCACGAGGTTAAAAATAGCCGATAACGTCTAATGCGTGGCTAGAACTGTTTGGATTTATTTGAATTAATCCGATACTAGTTGGATGGGTACTTAAGAATTGAAAGTATAAACTGCTAAATAAAATTATTCCAACGAATTGGACTGTCTCAGTGGCGCAGTGGTTTACCGCTTGGCTTGTAACGCAGAGGAGATCTGATTGGATCTGATTGGTCACAGATTTTCATGGTGGTAGGGTTTTTCGATATTCGCCTGGTCAGCTACCACACTGAACGTTAATTCCGACGTCATGCATTCTATTATACTGTCTTCCGGCAATCATAAATGTGAAAGTGAGAAGTATTCTCGGCGAACACGCTTTACCATCTACGGCCTTCATTGTCACATAATATCAGGTGAAATCGAAGTGTAAATGTAAGCTCATAATAGATAAAAAATAACGGTCCTATCTTTATCGGATAATAGCAAAATTACTACAATAGTAAACATACTACTACATTTTTGATACATAATAAAATAAATAATACAACTATTTACAGCTGCACCAATTATAGTTTAATGGCTTAAGTTGCGTCCCCGATCGCATGCTTAGCAGTGATAATAACCATAAAAGAACAAACGCACAAACAACATAAAAAATTAAATAAAAAAAATTATTAGAAACAAACCAGTCATCATAATATTTACAAAGGTATGAAAATAAGATTGCGAAGACTGATTTCAGATACACGCAAGATTACATCTTTTCTTATAATAATAATCATTTTTATAGTGAGATCAGGTGAACGAGCGGGCGGTACACCTGATGGTAAGTGATCACCGTCGCCCGTAGACAGCCGCAACACACGATGAGTCGCAACTGCGCCGACCTTTAAATAAGGAGTACGCTATTTAACAACCAATGGTATACACATATCTATGAAATAATATATTACTGGTATATTTTTAACGCAAATTTTTCATCCATACGCTTGTCAATATGATATTAAAATAATCAAACGAAAGGTTAATCGATTGGGTAAAGTATTTTTTTCTTAATCAATTATGGGCTAACACATGCACCCGTTTACACATGATGTTAAGTGCCAATAAAGGTGTAGATCAAGGACTCCCAAACTATTTTGGACAAGTGACCCCTTTTCCAAAATGAACCAACCTCGGACCCCCATGGCCAAATTACCTACTTTTAAGATCAACCCCTTATTCATAATGGTCCGCTAACTTAAAAGAGCTGCTACAGAGTGTTATTTTTCATTGTGACATGGATCAATAGGAGCAGACTTAGGTCGATATCAAGCCCTCGGAGTCGATATCGACCATTTTGGGAATAACTGTTATAGATAGAGAAGCGTGTTCGCCTAAAATACTTTTTCGCTCACATGTATGACAGCCGGAACACATGTTATGGCGGCGGATTGACACAGCGTGGTAGCCAGCCAAACGGGATTCGAGTCCCCTATCACCCTATCACCGTCTAAGCACAGTCCTATGGAACCGGCAACTCCGCGGTAGACTATAGGAGCACTTAATTCAGTTAACGTTTCATGTTTGTTTAGCTTACATATGATTTTTTATTTACGCATAGTTTGTGTTTTGTTACGTTTGTGACGTAATGTAAATTATACATTTGAAAACGTAGTAAATACGGTGTCAGCAGTGCTAGAAGCACTCTCTATGTCGTATTCTCAAAATTTCGATTCTATCATCAACCATGTCCTTTAATTCGAGTAACGCATTCTTTATAATTCGATTACGAAATTTTCGTAAGAATAAAAAAAATTCTCAATCAACTAAAAAGTTACAAACGGAATATCAAATGCCATTATAAGCTTAAATGTGAAGTGAATAAGAATTCAAAATGATTTTAAATCATACTTTCATTTTCTTTCATCTGAAAGAAAGGAGCTTCCGTTTTCAATGTTCCGTACTCGATCGTAAATAGCCATGTAGATAAACTACAAGATTACGTATTAATACAATTCAAATAGAACCTTAGAATTATTGCAACAGAACTACAGAAGCGAGCATGGAAATTATAATTTTATAAATTATGAAATACATATCACCTTTAGGATAATCACTATATCGGTCACCGTTTTCGTAGAACTCGTTGTCACCCGAAAATCTCCCGTCGTTGCCCGAAAACCCCTTGTTGATGTTATAAATGACAGACGGCAGCTTTCCACCACGACTCAATGCTGGGCCCCCTTCGCGATGAATTTTTCCGGTGTTGCCAAATTCACTATTACAATGTTGTCAGATTAAATAATTTAAAATAATAATTATTTGTGGAAATTATTATTACAGAGTGATGCTAACGGAACGGGTGACAATCGGGAACCCTATTCCTGAGACTCAGTCAAGTGTCTGTCCGTTCTTATTTCAGCAGGCTTTATCTTATAAACCGTAATAGGTAAAAATGTTAAAAATGTTATTGCCGCTGCAACAACTAATTATAAAAATATAATATTACTTATATGATTTTATCGGTGTTTAAAGTATGGAACCCATGGCAGTGCAAATACGGCTCGCACCTTGCTATTTATTATTTTTCACTTCGTCAATCGTCAAAGCGAAGATTGGCGGCAAAATTGAAATTAAATTTATTTACATTCTGTTAAAAATTAATGACGTTGGAAACTCCTCTTCCGCGAATTTTATAATGGACGCAATATCTGCGATGGGATATATTTTGCGCGGACGTACGAAATAGTTCATTAATTATGTTTTATACTATTTGGGCGTGCTACGAAACCAATTAAAATCAGCAATGGCCGATGGTGGTGAGATGGGGGCGAAGGGGTGGGGGGAGGGGGGAACATTTCGCTTCAATGTTGGTTTCGATTCAACATTTTAAAATCACTATTTGTACCATTACGCGGGGAACTAACGCAATATTTAAATAACGAATTTCGCACGGAACCGGAAACGGATTCCATTCTGTTCGCAATACTAACGAGATCGCACGGAACACAGATGCGATTAAAACATGGCGCCGATGTCGCGACGGGGGCTCACGGTGCATATTGATTTCATTCGATGGACTCAATTTAATTATGCCCCGCACTTCGTTTGGGTAACGTAGACGACAAAGCTTTATACGGACAAGTCTGTTTGTAAAACCAATTTAATTGTCATTATTGATTTATACTTTTAAAACTTTTCACGAAACTTCGTGTTGCGGTCATTATAATATTAACGAGTTCGACCAAGTGTATCTCACTTTGTGTTAACTTTGTGTAATTCGGAAGTAATCTTTAAGAAATTCACGGGTAATAAATAACTTAAAAATCTCTCTACCTGAAATAACAATTGATACTATAATTTTTTTCTTTCTCCATCTACGTAATGATGCGCACTAAATCACTTAATTCTGTGTTTATGAATCTTTTTTGGAATAACATTTTGTTAGTTATGATTATTTGAAATAGGGAAGTCTATTATGTAAGTTACTTTGTAGGATTTGTTTAAAAATGTATTGGGTCTTTTGCAATATTTTCTTCTTACTTTTGTTTATTAATACGCCTCTATTATACTATGCAATTAGCGTTTTCTAGCATAGGAGTAGGCTTACGAATAGCCTTGTATTAGTTTATTACTATAATTACTATTAATAAAATTATTACTTTTACTTTGGACTTTAGTAACTTGGCTGCCTTTTTTAGTACAAATAATAAAATACTTCAACGGCAAAGTACAAAAGGTTCATAATAGATTTGAGTTGCTGTACCCAAAATAATAACAGCATTATTACATCGTTTAATTCCTCTAAAAAAAAAAAGAACTAAAGAGTATGTGGTGAATATAAATAAATATTTCTCTTTTCTCTAATTTTTTTTTATTCGACATTGAACGCAACGTTATAAATAGATTTCTTCTTAAATATGTAGAGAGTTTGTAAATACTTGTATTCATAAAAGATGATTGATATAATATATTACATTTTTTTTGTTGAATAAAATCGCAAAGGATATATTATAAAAATACATATAGTCTATACATGTTAACAATTCCTCTACACATCTTCATAAAGTCGCCGTTATATGATAATTCATAACTTAATTGAACATAATTTGTATTTTTATATAAACCTAATATGTAATTTTAACAATAAGTAAACCATATTAAAGATTGATTAACTTAATACAAAGTATTTTTTTTTGTTCGCGAAGGGCTAATAATTAATCTCAATTTCACCTGACTTTAATTGGTTCACTTTTCATGGCGGAGGGGTTTAGTAGCCGTGACTTGGTCGTCCACGCTTCAGCGAAGAGGTACTATATAGGCGGGCCCGAGACGAAGGTCTGGCCTGAGATGTAGGACCGCTTCGAAAAAACTACTACCACCATTCACAGTTACAACAGACATTATAGACAAGTTAAAATTTTAAGGGATGAGGTTTTAAAAATAATCTATCTTAGATAAAAAATCAACAGAGAAAATTGGTCCATTTCGTAAATTGTTATCAGCGTTCATGAGTAATAAACGGCCAAGTGCGATCCGGATTCACACAATAAAATAATTTCGTACTATAAAGGGAAATAAAATCACTTGTGAGTAGTTTCGTTACAGGGTTTCATACCCAAAGAGTCACAAACGGAATTCATCAGTTCTCCTGTCAACTGCTGTGAACACAGCAATGCTGTTATGATTGCGGATTGACATTGATATTGGTATTGGTAGCTAGCCTGGCGGGTTCGAAAAACCATCCAGACTCCGCTATACCTGTGGCCCGGGAATCGAACCCGGGAACTCCGTGCTACAAGGCAAGCCGGTGAACCAATGTGCCACGGAGGTAGACAAAACGAACAATACCTAAGAACAAAATAATCCCCTTGTCGAATATACAATCATTGTATCGTATAAAACAGTCTAACAAAGTAAAGGGAGAGAAAATACCGCAGACAATGGAGTGTCTACTCAGACATGATGTCGGTGAATTCCCGTGGTATTACCACAATTGTTTTATTCAGTTCCTCCTATTAGCTAACGTTCTCCCTACATTTATACGTCTTGTTCAGATTTTACGTATCCTCCATACAAATTCAAATAAGTATTAAACTTCTAGCGGATGAGATTTGATGAAGATTCATTAATCAAATTTAATTAATTAATATGATTTTATGTATCATTTACGACGACTTGATTATTTAATATTAAAGTTCACAAACTTACACAACACTAACATTGTAACTTAAGTAGCATATCGATGACGTTAAGTTTTTGGTAAGTATAAAAAAATTATACAACTAACAACATTCTGGGTAGGTAGTGGAAAAGTACGTATAAACGAATTGAAACCTTATATTTGTAAAGTTCGGGTCGATATTTAGTAGTTGTTAAATTTTATTCAGCGTGCTTCTACCATACTGATAAGTGGAGAATGCTGCTTGTATATAGCTCGCGAATCACCGGATCCGCGAGCCAGCTTCGATAAAGCTGTAATGGTCGCCGCGACTAACAGCATCTACTTCTCCGAATCCAGCAGCAGCAGCAGCAGCAGCAGCAGCAGCTGCTTGTATAAATATTATTTTTGTTTAGTCTTACTTTTCAATTACGATAAAGTGGTATTGTATATTTTTAACCTTTTCAGGATGACGAAAACACTTATGGGTTCTTCTTTTTTAGGTTATGGTATAACATTTATCATAATCAGGGTGATAGTGAAATGGTAGATGGTGAAACGTGTTCGCCTAAAATAATTCAGGCCCAAAATTGCTTCATCGTTGGAACACAGCAATACAATAACGACGGCAGATCGAGATTAAGGGTGGTAGCTAGAAGAAAATGTGTCACCATCTATCACCACTAACGGCCGGAGATTCAAACCTGGATCTCCGAATTACAACGCAATCGGGTAAACCGCAGCGCGATGGTGACAATCAAATTTGATCACGGCTGTGACTTCATAGCTTATAAAAATTCCACATTGTATTATTTTCCTTCGTTTCCTTCGTCAATGAATAATTTATTATAGTTACGAATAAAAAAGTTTCAATGGAAATTGAGTCTATTGAAATCGTGCTCTAGAACAAAAAGAAAGCAGCTCAGCGATGTCATTAACTTACGGGATGGTAACTCTTCCGTCAAAGGATTTATGCGCGCCTTTGAAAAGAGCATACCTCGAAGTTGAAGCCATAAATAATAAGACAAAATCTCTTAATGAGAATAATAAATTGAAAAGATTGATTCTTTTCGTATTATCTAATTAAATTCTATTTTATTATAAATTCTATCTATTATGCATTTTATACGTCGTTAATAAGAGTCTATAATATAAATATTTTCTTTGCTATATTAACAAATGACAAAGAACATTCGATGATATGCGTAAAGATCTTATGAAAGCAATTAAAAAGTAAAGGCTTTTTAAATTAAAAGAGGTTTTATCTGATCAATTACTTTTTTTAAAATAGGTATTACATAATAATCTATAATACTGCCCATTAAGGATTGCTTTGCACAATGGTACTGATTAAAAAACATAAAGAAGTTAATTTAATGAATAAATTCAATAATAAAATATTACTGCTGCACAAGCGAAGTACAGCTGAAAAGTGCAAAACATCATCAGCATATTATATTTCTTATCAGTAATGAACTAGCTCTTCACTACAATTTCATCTGAATTTATGTGGCAATAAAGCCTTAGATGATAACGCATGTTCCTCAAGAATATATCTGACTCTCACATGTATGGCGATTTAAAACCATACCCCCGTACCACTACCAGACTCCACTATTCACTTGGTTCCTGAATCGAACCTAGGATTTGTGCGTTGTAAGGCAAGCCGTAAGCCACTGCGCCACTGCGGCGGTCAAAAATCAATATTATTGTTTCAGTATTATACGCTCTAAAGCAAGATGACAATTTGAAAAAAAAACATTATTTCGAGAAACGTTTTGAGCTAGATGACTTAGATTTTAATTACGCAATCATAATTTGATCAGTACATCTATTAGCTACTAGTAAAAACGACAAGGCTAAGAAAGTAGAAAAAAAAGTTTTAATTATAAATGGAAATTATTAACGAATGTGAAATAAATATTTTTTGTACACAAACGGTTGAAATGTTAGAATTTATATTCACGAAGAGAAATACATATGAACTTAGAGATGCATTCATTTTAATACAAATAAAAATATATAT
>DWQX01005242.1:0-13372 GCA_018245475.1 Pharmacophagus antenor
TCTAAGACTAACAGCGCTAACTTCACCGAATCCAGCAGCAGCAGCAGCAGCAGCAGAGTGATTCAGTGTGAATTATACTATTGTTAAGTGAAGATCTAGTAAAAAAACTTTGTGAACTATTTGAGTGGTTTCATTTTATAACATTTGTTAATGTAGTATCTGGCTGTAAGTGACGTTACTCTCATACGAACCCGAAAGTCCGGTATTATCCCATGTATTAACATTTTTATGTGGACGCTTTATAACTGCACAGGCTTGTCCCGCAGACACGCATCTGCTGGCATTTCATATTCCTTAATAGCATTCCATAGCTCAGTGTCAACTAGTCGGCGATAATAAGTGGTCACAGGCGCGTCCTAGCGTAAGTGTTAAAAACTAATACTCACCAACAAAGCGTTTATGCAACAACACTTCAAAGTTGTAAGTCTTTTGTATTGCGTACAGTAGCAGCTTCACATCCACCTCGTTGCGTCGTGACGACATAATATTAGTCAGTTCCGTGCGTGTTATCTGAATACAGTACAACGGGATCAATACATGTGACAATCAAACAAACATCAAACTACACAACATATAACATCTGAGGATGCCACGTGCAGTGGCGGAACGTGTTGAGATTGTATTATAGTCGTAATATTTGCGATGAAAAAAAGGAAAGAATTCATTCTTCGTTTTATTCAGTCATGGACGTCCGCAAAGAAACACTTGAGTCTAGAAATTTTGTTATACGTAAGTATCCATTGATGGACACTAAGTTTAGATATCATAGCAGTGTCTATTTCTGTTACGTCACAACCTGTAGTAAAGTATGCGCCGGTATGAAACGTGCTAACTAATGAAATTACTGGAATAACGAGATTTAATATTCGTGCCCTGGACTTCAAGCATAAAGTGGTGCTCTGTTAGCAACTTTATTGGTGCTTTATTGTTATGAGAAGGGATAAATGATCCAAATGTGGTAGAAGTGCTGCTGCAGCTTTAATATGTTCTGGACCTCCATTGTAAATAAGATATGGGCAGGACTATAAGTTATCATGAAAGACTATATCATAAAGTAACTAGCCAAAACTATATTTCTCATATTTATTGTTACTTTCATTGTGTTAAGTAAAAATACGAAACGAATGGACTACAATGACGGCGGTGTACCTTACAGAACTGTCGCGCGATCCTCTCGCTGAGTAGCCAGGCGTGCGGGAAGACGGATGCCAGCGACTCCTCGAAGCTTAAGAGGTGCTTCTTCAACCACGCATAGCGGCGCTCTATATGCGATAACCACGCGCATTCTTGCTCCGCCGAGAACAAGTGCTGGTACTCCTACGTTACAAACAATAAAATGTCAAAATTAAATACTCAAAACATGCTTCAGTCAATTAGGCTTTTACAGGCGTGTTTCCGAATGATAAAATTATTTTGTTACAAATGTTGCCAGTATATAGTTTTTTTTTTACTATCGCTGAAGTTATTAGATTCTTTCTATGGCTTTCTGAGAGTTGTGGCTGTCTATGGGCGACGGTGATCACTGTCTATCACTCAAACCGGTCGCTAGTTTTCTTAATCTGACTCTTTATAACAGCAAACTATAGTAAATGATTAGCTTATGAAGCTTTCTTCTGCAGTTTTTACATTCTCAAATAAGTCTGTGATGTTTATTTTAAAATTATTTTTCTTTACCTGCAGCTGCATCGAAATGAACCAGTTAAGGAGTTCCTTCTTGACTTTTAAATCTAATGCGTCGACAACGCCACACGCCTCCGCCAAAGTTCGCTGGGTCACACCACTCTTGCTTCCTAAAGAGACACAATATTACTATGTTATTTATTTCGACTCGAAAATTACTTTTCATTCATTTTATTAGCATGGTACTGTACAGATTTGGAAAAAAAAATATTTAATATGCTTCTCCAGTTGAATATCTACATGTTAGAAACGGCAATAAATAGCTGTTTCTAAATGAAAGTTTAGGATTTACATATATAATTCTTTAGAGTTAATCGTTAAGTACCTGTGAAAGCTTCTTTAAAATCGGAAAGAATTTGCGATGCCAACTGCGCACGGATGGAGTGCACCTCATCTCGTAATGCGTTCAGTTCTCGTATGTCGCGATAAGATTCGAAGTGTTGTAATACCTGTTACCAAACTCCTGTTACAGTCTATGTACTATAAACATTTAACTGCTTCCACAGTGCAATGATTTGCTCACTGGACTTGTAAGGCGGAGGCCTGGGATCGATTCCCAGGCCACAGGAGTAGCGGAGCCTTGAAACTATCTTAACTGATATATGTATATCAATAATAAAAGACAAACATGCATAGATTCATGTCATTTATAATTTATTTCTTTAACAATAACAATTTTTTTTAGTCTCTCGAAATGTATTTATGATTACCCCTCTAATCAACAAAGAAAATAAAAATAAATTAAAAATAGTGGTATGAAGGTCTAGGTTTCTGAATCACAGTACATTATAAAAGTTATATTAATAGTGAGATGAATTACTATAATTATAATTATAGAGCAGAACAGTGCCTTACCCAAGTAAACACATCATAAAAACCAGAACAATAACAGTTTCATCACAAAGTTTAACATTATAGTATCCATAGATCCGAAAAATATGTTTAGTTTTACATTAGCAAATACAGCTTATAAGAATTTAATAAGGTAATCAAAAAATTCTTACTTCCATAATAGCTTGTAGTGGCAACACCAACTCCTTATACTGGCGGCGCTGCGCCAGACCTCTTAATGTAGCAGCTCCACCAGCAAGCATATGGAGATGATTTAGTGCAGTTATCGCCGCTGTGAGATTCCATTTAGCACAATCCAACTGCTTAATTTCAGCTGTTATTTCACGTACCATACTCTCACTGCGTTCAGCTTTCTTGTTTATCTCTGTCACCTGAGATATTTTAGCATGGTAAAGTCTGTCTGCAAGCAATATCTAATTGGTAAGCAGAGATAAGCAAAAAAAATTATATTTTATGTATAGGATTAAAAGAGGTAGAAAGAAGGAAGAGAAAGATTTTTTAATAATAAAAAAAAAAATATTTGGAAATATTGCATAAGTATTGAAAATATAACAATTCAAGTTTTTTGTTCACCTGCAATGATAATTCACCAATACGACGCTGGGCTTCCAGCAAAGCTTCTTGCCCTGCTTCTCGTTGTGCTGCTTGTTCCCGTACTAGCCGCTGAATGTCATGCTGAACTGTAGCAAGACGAAACTCGCAGCGTGCCGCTGCTGTTTCGACCCCAGAAAGGGACTGCTCCGTAGGGAAAACTCTATTTATGTATGCAACTGCATCAAACTGTTAAGAAGTAACATAGTCATATATTCTTATTGAATCAAGTCACTTGTAGTACTGAGTCTTTACCATTGTTGCAATTTTGCTATTGTAACAGAGATATCCATGATGCTCATTGCTGTGTGTTCTAAGTAGCAGTTATAACAATTGCATAAAACTGACATAGCCTGTTATGCAAGAGATGGACCACCGGTAAAATGGTGTTATGTTTATATTAATGTTACTTTATGAAGAGTCTTGTTATTTGTTATTTACCATAGGATACTTAGAAAATCTCATATCATATGAGGGGATATGTTTTCAACAGAATCATGATCATCTAGGAATTTTTATGGAATAAAACATATTGACAAAAATACAGTGAAAATCAAATATGAAGTCATAGTTAACAGTATTAAGTGTATAACTCACTTCATCACTATCAAACTGTTCAGTGCCTCCCATTAATTCTTCAATTCTATTCATTACTGAGCTAGGGAAATTCATTTGAACTTCTGGACCGCTATCTTTATCATCGAGAATTTCATTAGAATCCATGATAAGAATATGATGAAAGCAAAAATCTATTAAATTTGCAAAGATTCATAACAAAAAATATAATTCAAGTTGTTGACATGTCAAATCAATATTTGACAAGTTTTTGATGCGTTCAATATATTTCTGTTTTTTCAGTAAAATAATATATTGAATACTACATTATTTCAATAGAAAATAATAGTGCATACTATATAATTTTATTCCAGAATATTTAATTATTACAAACATTTTATGGCCTTTTAATTTTCTCGTTTTCCAAAGTAGTTATTGTTGCTTAAAATTATTTCATATACTACTTATAATTAATTTTTCAATCTTATTTATTGGTATACACAGAATATTAATATTTCATATCCATAGGTTTTTTCCAAGTTCAGACTGAGATAAAAATAAATCAGAGATAATTTTTATAACCTGTTGGTTTCCCTTTGTCTGCAACGAGTACGATATACTGTGTATCTTTGTCTCTTGTTCATTTTGTTATTTTCAGTTTTTTCTGTCAGCTTCAAGTGTGATGTTGTTTGAAAGATTTCCCGCGACAGGATGATCCGTAACGACCTTTTTTCGATCTAATTTCTCTATTTGTGTACAGTGTTTTGCTTTCTAATTGCCAGTGTATATAGTTTGGAGTGTATTATAATGGCTCGTTTAACAGAAGAAATGGTGACCGCACGATCACGGCAATCGGATCTTTCCGCTGTGAAGAAATTGAACTGCTGGTAAGTAAAGTAAAATAATTTAGGGTGTGTTAGAAGAGGCAATCTACCGCGGATAATTATGTGCCGCTATAGCTGACCTCTAGTACATTAACCCTGTTATCTTAGCTGTGATTTGCTCCTGTAATTTTTCGCGGCAGCGTGAGAAATTTTTCATTATCCAAATCAGCTGTCCACTGCCAATAGACCTTTGACTGTTTATATATTTAATCTTATTGGTTTAAGATTTTTAATTCGTATTGAAGCTATACAAAATTTTCTCTGAAATTTAAATTTATTCTTTATGATAAAATTATTAAAATTTATTTTTCTTATAAATATCATTGTTTTAAAAATATATCCTCACAATCGACAAAAATATTCTTATTAATTATGTAAAAAATTGATACATAATTTTATTTATGCTAAATGTAATATGTTTGTTCAATGTTTAAAACATTTTTAAGTTTTTGATCATTATGTGAAATATAATTAAGGTTTGTTCTTACAAAATTTCAGTTAGACCAATTTTTATTTAGTCAAGAATTTAGAACTGAAATGAAATTTTGTAGAAGCTGACACTTCTTAATTTTACTTAGGGCCAATAGGGGTGTACTAGTCTATCTACTTTTCTTTTATTTAGCAGATTGTGAAATATATTTGTAAGTGAAGATAATTAATTAAAAACTGGATTTACAATTCTTCTTATACAAATCCAGTTAGAAATGTCAAACATACATTTTTAATTTAACTCTAATAAGGTGCAGTATGGAGGGGCAATTAATTTTTCATAGAGCAAATGTTGGTGTAATAAATGAGTCACTGCATGTAGGCTGAGCTATTTATGGATATAGTATAACAATAGTACAGTTTTGCTTGTTATAGATTGTAATATAACATTTTATTTCATAAGTATTTAAATTTTTATGTGATTTTCATTAGTTTAAATTTGTTTTTATGAAAATAATAAATGTTTTAGTTAATATTTTTAAGTAAAGTCTATTTCTAAAGTAACCAGTATTATAGCCTATTAATATTTAATAGTAACGAGAATTAATGAATTAGTTTGCTCTTACTAATGTACAATAAAGTAAGAATAGTTCGGCTAATTAATGTTTATTAAGGAAGCTATATAAAAATTTGTTTGTGAGGTATCATAAATTTATTTTTTATTGTAGTTCCATTTGTTAGAAACTATTTGAAATGTTAACTAATCTAAGTAATTTATGGAGTGATTTTTTTTATCGATTATGGGATAGCAGTTTTCCTCGATTTTACCTAATTTTAAGTGACAATAACGCCATTGATAGTGAAGCATTTTTTTTGGGCTCTAACGTATATAACTGACGGAACAGAGCAATACAGTTATGGCGGTAGATGGACATTGAGGGTGGTAACTACAGAGGCGGGTGTTAAAAAGAATTACACCATCCAGACGCCATTACTCCTGTGGCCTGGGAATCGATCTCGGGACCTTTGCGTTACAAGGCAAGTGGGTAAACTGCGCCAAGGAGGTAGTCGAGTAGTAACAGAATTTGTATAATTTATACAATTGAGTTGATCCTTTCTCGCTCTGACGGTTTTACAGTACGTACATAAAGAAAAATATTAGACCTTTTGTATAGAGAACATATTTAAAAATCGCCTTACACTAGCAAACTATAATGTCGAGTGAAATCTTAGACGTCAAATCTTCGCGCTTCATTAACGCTTTGCAATACCAAACTTAAAAACTAACTTATTACCACTACAAAACAATATCGGACACACTACTTGCATAAATTATGAATTTGTTATGTCACTTTTTAATATAATATTGATCAATGTTGAAAATAGTAAATATTCTGTTATAGTTTGCATATAAAAAAATCCAATTTCTGCATGTACATTGACTGCATTTAAAAGTAGTTATAGCTATTTAACACTAGACTTACCGGACCAGTCATTTTTACTGGACGATCCTGTATAAGAATTTACGTATATATGATATGCGTTTGAAATTTTTATTTTTTTATGCCGCCTGTGGCAACATTGTTCTATATATTTTATTGCGGAACAGGAAAAATATGAATGCAATAATGCACAAAACTAATACAGATACGAAAAGAAAACCATAAAAATGTGTCGGTAAATCTAGTGTTAATGTTTGCTTTTTAAAGATTATGTTATTAGGGCTTAACGAATTGTATAATTCTAAGCCTTCACGATTTACAATGAACTTACGATCGTAAACGGGAATTTTAAATTTCGAATCTTGTATATTGTTGCCGTTAAAATTAGAACTGAAACATTCCAAATAATTGTTACCCATACTATGGAATTAAATTTTTTTAATTAGCCAATACTTCCTGTATAATCTACGATATTAATAATTACTGCAAATATATGAAGTTTTCTTTTATACAGACAGAGTAGACAAAGTGAAATGTATGTTATATAATTGCACAAATTTCCACTTCATTTTGTATATTTTGTTTGTCACATTTAAACCCATAACATTTAAGAAGTATTCATCCGATGTAATCGTGGTTTACTTATAAGTACTATCGTAAGAAACGTTTATTACGACAAAATACTTTACCTGACATGTTTTCACAAAAAACTTTTAAGTGTGTTATTAAAAATACTATTTTCCTGTGTGAATGTCGCATTCGTTAAATTATAAAAAAGGAACTTGATAGCAGGCAAATAAAGGTGGTTACAAAAGTCTGCCTTTCTTCACATCGTATGTCAGTATCAATTGGACCCAAAAACATGACCTCCATTGTGTGAATCACTAATGTATTTTCATATCAGCTAATCTCTTTGTTTGTCGTTAATGACGTAATGCAACGGTGGATTATGCAAATATCCACCTTTTTCCGAATTAGATTTCTCACACACTGAATCCTTTTATAACACGTCTTGGAGATATTTATTATCTATATACTATACCATAATATAATAAGTAAGCAATGCACAGCCGTTTCTTGAAGTTTCCGTTTCATTGATATTTCAATTTTAAAATTAATAGGGCAACAACATCAGTTCGCGATTCAATAATTGATAAAGATATAATAAAAAAAATCATTTTTGTAATTTTATTATATTACTAATTGGTAAGTTTGATTCGCTTAATGTGTCTCACACTAGCCATTGTATTACACAGAAATATCATTATAAATTGCACAATGCAATTGGTAGCTGAGATGAACACTGTTTACGTACAAAAAGATTCTACAACTCATCTAATTTATACACAGTAGTGTGTAATCAGCTGGTAAGTATTTTGTTAGATAAGATACCAAAGTTATCCAACGCATGCAGATCGCGACGATAAAATATGAACTCAAATTGTGCATAATCGATTTCAATAAATACGTAACCGATAAAACAATAATAGATGTAGTGAACTAGTTCTTGATTGTATTTACACCTATTAAATGCATACATGTTTATATATTAAACGCTTTATCTTATAATAATATTAATATAATAATTTTTCTAAGCGATTCTTACCAGCTATAAATTGGTCATCCCTATCATTATAAGTCGCAACTATAGGAACACTCGCATATTATTACCGTATCCAATCCCTACCTAAGGTGTTTTCAATATCTTTTGCAATTTAGAGTCGAGACAAATCTTTTCTTTTATTTCAACGCTATACAGCTGGACAGCGTTTAGTCAGGCTTGAAATTTAATTAATATTATTGTGTAAATAATTCCTTATTCTTGCTTTACCACGGGAGATAAATACTAATGGGGCACATTCTTCTTCTCAGTCGGCAGCACTCTTGACAGAGTGGTCGTGGTTATCAGTGTGGGTAGTGGTGGCTCGCTTCACAATTCGTCGTCATTCCTCTCGCATCAATGCCTTCCTGGGGCATATGTTTACAGCATCTTTTTTTGCGGTCTTCACTTGGTCGAACCAACGCAATGGCGCTCTTCCTCGTGGTCTTGTCCCTTCAACTTTACCCTGCACCACCAAGCGTTCTACAGAATCATTACCACGTCGCGACACATGACCAAAAAATGTAAGAATACGCGATTGGACGATAGAAGATAGACGCTCCTTGATGCCGAGTTTTTGTAGAATGGAATCGTTTGTATGGAATTCCGTCCAAAATATTTTCAGCATTCTTCTCCAGTACCTTATTTCGAAGGCCGTCTTCTTTTTTTATCTTCTCACACTCTCTTAATGTGGCACATAGTATTCTTATTTTAAAGTAACGAATTTGTATATGTCATTAATAATCACGATTTCAGTAGTATGTTTTAATAGATCCTCCAACTTAAAATAGGTTCAAATTGTAAATATTACGTCGTTGAGCGCTTGCGTTTTGTAACATTTTTTTTATTTGCTACTTAGATAAAATTTATAGATAGATAAATATAATTGTTGAATGTATTTTCACAAGAAGTTTGATTTCGTTCAATGTTGCAAATGTTGCAGCAACATGACACTCGAACATTTGATCCGTCTGCGCTGTGTATTGCTTTTCGCGTATCTCGATTGAAAATCATGTATATTTTAGTAAAATTCATGTTAATTAATTATTTTGCAAACATTCATAGTATACCAACGTGTATACGTAAAGATTATTCTTAAATATATCCCGAGATCAATTTGTTAAAATTTCAGACGTTATAATGCGTGTAGAGCTAACATCATTATACTTTTTATATGTAAATTATATTTTTTAGAAATATAAGTCATTACGCAAAATCTATTTTACTCCGTACTAGCAAGTCCCTTAATAAAATCTCCATGGTCATGAGTTATTTATATCGTAACAGGTTATAGCTCTTTACGTTTTGCCTTATTGTTAAACGAAGCATCCAAGTATCCTTGTAATGGTTGTTACTTAAAAAATTACCCACGGAACTAGACTACTCTGTGTGGTACCCACGCTGTCGGTGAATATTTGTAATATATAAATAACGTATTTGAAAATGTATACGTGTACAGGTTCACAGAGCTTGTCAAATTATTGTTATAAAAAAAAATTGCATCCAATAACAGTATTTCATACGTAAATCGTTATAATAAGACTTATAGTAATGTAGAGTCCATTATTTTGTGCAATAAATGTTTTTATATTTCTTTGTCATTAATCGACTTTGAAATTGGTAATTAAACTCTATAGATACGTGTCCTCTTACCCTCTTTAGATAAGTACAATTCAATGCGCCGTATTACTTCAACCGCTCTAAGACAAAGAAAATTATAATTAATGTTACCTATAGTCGATGAAAACAATGATTAATATAATTATAAATATTAAGGAACACCACACACACATATTATAATAATGGAATAGTTTGGGCCATTCCGTTCCTCCTTTTTAGATCCCGGTGGTAGAGTAAATAGTACAGGAGTTACAGGGTAATTAATCCAAGGTTTTGTTCATTGTTCCTCACCGCCTAAACCGCCATCCTTCCCTACTTCCTCCGATGTCGTTATTGCGCTCATTAGAATGAAGCGTTTTGCTTAATGCTTCATTAGTGCAAACAGAGAAAGATTGGAATAAACTGTTGACATCAGTCTTATCTTCAAATTATGACGCTGGGATCTTTAAAAGAATAATGAATAAGCTTCTTCTAAACTAGTACGATCTACCACCGAAGACTACCTCTTCACTTACCATCATCAGGGATCGTGGACAGGCGTTAGTATATGTGGTAATAAAAAAGTTTTATTAAAATTGCGAATGCAGTTACCATTTAAGGTTTCAAGGGCAATTGTCGGCATTATGTTGGGGCTTACGTGGCGGATAGGCCCGTATACGGCGCGTCTGTGGGCGGCGTTCCCACTATGGTCATGTACAACATTGTAGCGAAATTCGAATATGCTTTGCTGAATAGAAAACTTACTTTGATTATTATTTAATATTTGACTGGTGTCGCCACCAACCAGGATTAACGGTTTATTTATAAAGAAAAACTAAGAGACGGATCTCAAATCGATGCGTATATATTTGATTCCTTTTCTTTATGACCCATACACTTTTTCAGCTCATATCAATCCCCTATTGGACATAAAGTTCTTAAGTAGTCACAACCGAGTGCGTTCTTCATTAACAAAGTTTTCTTCTTTGATGATTTATTATCTTATTGAACCATGAAAACTTTCAATTAAAAATTTGTTTTTGGAAAAATATGTTATCCATTATATATATATATATGTATATTAACGGATGTTTTAAGATGGAGCAGTTGAGCGTAGCTTATGTTTTTCTGTTTCTTGAACAGTGCTTAAAGCGCACACAACGGAACAAGTGATTATGCTATTGAAATATATTGTAATTAATAATATATTTCAATGTAGTCCTTTAAAAATGTAGAAGGCAAAGCCCAATGAGTTGACAAAACAGGAATGCTTCAATTTTGCACATATTAACAATATTAAACTTTTACTTTTTTAATTTTCATTAATTATTGATTCGGTATTTAAAAAAAAAATATTGTTAAGATTATTCTCCTTCGAGCCCACAACTGCTTCCACGCATCGATCTAAGTGAATCAGTATTGACTCTCTATAAACAACACATGTTACCAGTGTTGTTTATGTTCAAACTCCTCGAATGTAAAAACCAGTTACAAGTAACATCGTATGTTATGGTAATAAGAAATACCTACAGCTTGTATGATTCCACCAATGCATTTAGTTCCGTGTACAGAAACCACTCGTATCAATACGGCCACAAAGGCTTAACAATAAATATTTTTATGATAGCTTTTTGTTTTTACATTACAAATATTTTGTTTGTGTCACTAATGTAATCGTATAACGCACTATAAAATGTAAGCTATTGCTTCGTTATACCACGTATAATCATATGCGAATGAATTTTGTCCTCTCAAATTACACCCTTATGCTTATTGAAAAGTTTGTTGATTGTAACTGAAATGAATTATGAAGCGAACTCGAAACCCTTATAGCAATTTATTTCATTAAGCAACAATAACATGACATGGACAGGTTATGCTAAAACGCATATACATATATATATATATATATACACAATACAGCTAAAATCGAATGGTAGTGTAATTAATCTTCTTTGAGTTCAAAATGCTTGTAGGGCTAAGTAAGTTCCAGGCCCTAAATGGTGTTTTGCACACAAGCCGTGCGCTAGAAGAAAATGTGGTTGACTTTAATTATTTTAATTGGTATATTTTAACCGTTTTAAGTAAATTAATAAATAATAAAATCCTGTGTCAAGCAAATGCCGAATGTTGTCAAACTTTCCTACGTGTATCATAATAAAGCGTTAAAGCTTTAATTTTGACTAACAACAGGTTAGAGAGTCACGTTTTAACTATTACTAAAACTAGGTAGATACTACATTTATTAAGTACAGATAAATACAATATTCGAGCATGAAATACCATACGTAACTTTATTTATTCAAAGTAAGATATGTATCTTATCTGTAAGTATTATTAACCGATCACATTTAATGGTAGAATAGTTGTGTAGAACTTATCTTTATTGATTAGTCAATTTTTTCGGATTTTACTGGAGCGTTTCATGGCGCAGTTTACGTAGGTGGCCCGCATGCATATCGTGTATCAAGCATGTCGGATGGATTATATTAAGGCGATATGTACAGTCGCCTTAATTAATTTATTAGTATGCATGCAAGAGAACCTTATGCATTTGGTTTAAAGATTATCTTTGATTAAACAATATAAAAGCAATATCCATATATCTATGTACTAATTTTAGGTAAATTGCAGTGGTAATAAGTCACGATGGGAAGTTGTTAGTTTCGCATTAAATCTCTGTCTTGAATATGAGAATCATTGCAAACGGAGGTAATAAATATCTAGAAACAGCGTGTAAATTACATATATTGAATATTTTTTTATAAATTCGTTCTGTAATGGTTAATGTTATGATTAAAAGAACAATAAAGATTTTTTTTAATTCGGTATAATAATAGCTTTTTATAGTAGGAAAATTTTTTATTCCTTCAAGATAATATGAATCTTAACATATGAAATTAGCGTTTTATATGGGTAATTTTTTCAAAATATATTAAAACGTTACCGCCTTAATAATTGTCTACTGTACGTCTTAGACGACGGCAGTAAGGTCACAGTCATCTGTCATAGATCCGAAAAATGGGCGTGATGAGACATGTTAACGATTTCCGGTCGGATCTCGAGCGAGGGGTGCACCGAACCGTGGTAAACTTGACATTGTGTAGCCCACGAGTTCTCATGGAGAGTCGGCTGGGCCCGGCGGTTACCGTTGGCTCGTCATCGATCGAGACGATGTCCCAGCGAGCAACTGCGAGTTCATGACCTCGTTCGATGCTCTTTTACTTTATAACATTTCGCCGCTCAATTCTTTTTCAACTTTGAAATTGTTCTTACTTATTTATTTTTTTAAGGTGCTGGTTGTTGAGCTCGTGCAATAACGTTTCTATTAGCTTATTGCTATGAATTATCTGTTTGCTTACCGAAGTCCGTAAACGAATACCGACTGATTTGAAAATAATATAGTTCATACCGCGAATACGATAATGTGCTGTGAAACTATGAAGAATTATTCTATTTCTCTAAACTTTTACAAATAGATCGCCTAAGCGTCTAACAAAAAGTATATGTATAAAATGTAATTTTTTTTAAAAGGTTAATTCATAATTCCTTTTCTAATTATTGTAATTTATTTAGTTTCTCATATTTTTACTATAGTCGTAAGAGATTATACGATATTATAATTCTGTATTTGTTCATACTTGGACTATGCCAAATACCCTAATTAATTTTACCGTGTAAAAAGGGACATCAAGATTTTCCTTCACCCATTAATATTAAAGTATTATAATATATTATAT
>DWQX01005243.1:0-13372 GCA_018245475.1 Pharmacophagus antenor
ATATATATATATGTGCAAAGATATTCAAAAAAAATATAAACTGTTTAAAACATCTTTCTAGTGGTTGCTCGGTTGAATTGTTTTTTTTAAACAACTTTTAAAAGTTGAATATTCATATACACTTTTCCAATAGAATAATAGAACAAAGCTTAAACAGAATTTAACTTATAAAATTCACCTTATCTGTTTTTCCGCCATTAGTGCGGTTATTTTTTTAAAATTTTCATGGCACTTGACGATCTACTTTTTAATAAAAAAAAAAGGATTATCAAAATAAGGCCACTTGGTAAAATGTTATACGCTCACAAAAAGAAACAAAAAATATGCTTTTGACAAAAATTTTCTTCTTGTCACAAGTTTTAAAATTATGATTTATAATCAAATTCTATGTTGAGTAATACGTTACAATAAATTCAATTTTATTATTATTAAGACTATAATTTCTCTGAATTTATATCTGATCGCCTTCTATTATTATAAAAATCACATAACTTTAAATATGAATAATAATAATGCAAAACTTAATTAAGACATTGTGCTAAATATTCTGTTTTGTTTTGTAAAAAGATCGTTTTTAATCATTCATTTAGTATTGAGTCAAACTGCATTTGTTTATGTTTTTAGGGGGTAT
Source organism: Pharmacophagus antenor (assembly GCA_018245475.1). Taxonomy (NCBI): domain Eukaryota; kingdom Metazoa; phylum Arthropoda; class Insecta; order Lepidoptera; family Papilionidae; genus Pharmacophagus; species Pharmacophagus antenor. Next base: position 632 of record DWQX01005243.1, read on the forward strand.
AGCAATTTCTCGTGTGAAACTGTATTTTTATGCGAGTTCTTTCGTTATCAACCACAGCATTAAGAGAATCTAATAGCACTGTATTGAATATTCTGAGCTCTATACTTGTTACAATGGTAACAATACTAAACTCAGTAGATAGCACGGTCGAACTTCAGCCGATAGATAATGTCATAGAAAGAAATTACGTATGAAGAAATAAAAGTGGAAGATGTACTTCAAAAAAGCCATCAGGTATCTGGGCACTGTGCCAGGTTTCTTGTACTTCATTCATAAAGGTGTAGTTAACAGTTTCTGTATTATTCGTTGCAGTAAAAGCAATTGATAAAGGCAGTTTCTTCCTCAGTTAAAATTATTATCAGTCAAATTTATGATTGGCTTTTTTCAATTTTGGAAGGTTAATCTGGTTATATAATCTAAGATTATTCAATGTTTCATTTTACATAAACACATAAAATCTCAATTAATAAAAAAGAAGCTTAAATGAATTAAAAATAAATATAAATGTCATTTCTTCAGAAAAATTAAAAAATAAATTTATTTCTTAACTGGCAGTACTCGCGATTGAACTCTCAAAGCATTTTATCTATGGTAATTCGTTAATCATAATCATTTTGCTTCCATTTTGTAACAGAGAAATTAATATTTGTATAAGACGACAGTTAATAAAAATACGTACCTGTCCTTATTAAAATATTTAGTGCCAGTATTATTAAGAATATAATATTCAATAATGCAGACAAGTAGTGGTGCTAAAAACCCTCCATGGGCAAGACCTAATGTTAACACAAACATTACCGGCATAAATCCACAAATAATGGATCCAAATACTATGATGACACAACAAAGTATGATGCCATTCCAACAGACCCAAGCTGTGTTCAATCCTAATTTGATGCAGGCTCAAACTGGAATGACAATGCCTATGGCTGGTCAGATGCAAATGAACCAAATAAGTCAAGGTCAAATGTATCCGGGCAATGTTGTTGCGTATCCAACCCCACGTGGTATGAATCCGGGATTATATCAGAACGCGCAAACGAATCAAGCCCAACAAGGATCTGAACAACGAGTCTTTACTGGCACGGTTACAAAAACCCATAATGATTTTGGTTTTGTTGATCATGACGTTTTCTATCAAATATCAGTTTGTGCGAAAGGCGTTATCCCCAAGGTTAATGATAGAGTCCTCGTTGAAGCTACTTATAACACCAACATGCCATTCAAATGGAACGCAACGCGTGTACAAGTTTTGCCAAAGGCTACTCAAAATCAGAAATCTAATGCTCCTAAATCAAATTCATACAATGCAGTACCCCCTCCATCTTCAAAAAAATCTCTACCTTCTCGTCGTGATGATCGTCCATCACGTAGAGATGACCGGGTAAGCTAGGCATGCAAATGCTTGTATCTGTTTTGATTGGATTTAGTAATATATGTTGGGTTTCTTTGTTACCCTATATAGTTCCTTATGGTTCAGAATTAATATAGAATGAAAAACTCCATAACTTTGTCTTTTGTGAAATGTGAAATATTATGAAAATTTGTATGACTGTCCACTATTCAAAAATAGGGATGGACCAATTTGCTCTAGCCTATGTTTATTCTAATAAATAAAAACATTTCAATATTATTTCTTCAGACATTACATATTTTTTAAATATTGTATTCTTGTTAATCATTTTATTTCTGTACAATTTGAATGTAGCAATGTAAATTAAAATTGAACAAAATAAATTTACCTATCTTAATCTGTATAGACATGATAAAAATACTAAAAGTAAGTAAAGTAATGTACAATAGGACAATTTTTTTTTTAATTATTGTCTCATAGGACATTTATTTTGTAAAAAAATTATTCCAGAACCAATACATGAGGTATAGGAGGACTCTATTTAACACATTCCGAACCACATGGGGCATATATGACTCACTGAAGTATCTTTTAAAAAATTTTAATTGCATGTTTTCCTAAATGATTACTTTTATCTTTAAACTATTGCATACAACTTTATTCCATATCAAGAACAAGTCAAATTGTTAATACCTGAATAAATGATTACAAAATTGTCCCTATATATTATCCTCACAAATATGAAAGGGAAAAATCTTTTAAAAATGCTCTGGCACTGAATGTGTTAAATGGCCTTTTTGTTGTTTTCTAGTTATTCTCATAAGATTTCTGGATTTATTTTTGTTAAAATACCTTAGAACATGATTTCACTAACAAATTCGTTAGAATCTTCAAGTCCTGTATTTTTTTATTTTCAAATACATTTTATTAATTTGAAAATAAAGCAATGAGATAAAGTCCTTCAGAGTGACAAAGAAGTTGTCAATATTTTGTAGTTTTTATGTGTTTGTCTGTTCTATTTTATTCTTAAAATGAATGGTTAGTTTTATAAACATACATGTTGACAATTGTTAAAAGTTAAAACTAGTTTTCACTTTTGTTGATTTGTGCTGTTAAGAAATGATTATATGCTTACATATATTTGCTCCAGTTTGCCTTAAATTTTCTCCATTATATGGGTTAGACTGGTCTGTACAGTGTTACCTTTTATTGCAAAAGCGCAATAATAAAGAAAAATAAATAATTTTACTTTTAAATTTTATTTACAATAATGTATAAAAATTGCATTTGAAATGTTAAAACTTAGGACTAAGGTTTAAATAATTGAATATTAAAAGTATTACACAATTACATATATCCTAATATCTTAAAAAAATTTTGATGTTGTTATTCACAGAAAAGGTCTCGTACAAGGAGTCGATCGCGCTCGCGTGATCGCCGCGACAGCCGTAATCGCAGAGACTCTCCCCCTCGCAAACGCCCTGTTATGCATCAACCATCACCAGTAAAATATGTGGTCAGAGTTCCTCGTATACCACTTGATATGTAAGCAACATTTATTAATATATTCAATTACATCATGTTGTTTATCTATTACTTACTATCCATAGCATAGGTTTGCAAGTGTTGCTAACTATAATAAGTTTCTTAGTTGTTTCTTTGCCATGGAAAATTATTCAGCATTGTAATTCTGGCTTTCATAAATTTTATAGAGTTAAAGATGATATTGCAATGCCAATTATCCTTAATTTCAGAAAATCTTTGTGATTAATATAAATTTGCCATAAAAAACAAATAAATTAATTATATACATTTACCTTGTCTCTTATCTCTCTATATCTTTATACCAAAATTGATGTACCATTTTATATTGTGGAATAATTGATAATAGGCTTTATTACCAATTATTCCACAATATAAAATATCAGCCATAAGATGTTAATATGTAAGGGGAAGGGTTACAGTCTACTAAGGACAATAGTCAGTGCAGTATAACTCAATTACAAGAAATGTGCACTGGTAGAACAGTGTGAGCCCTTTCATACAGCTACATTGAAGAGGAAGCAATTACAACTCTTTTGTAATGTACTCCCTCTAATATATTTATTTGTTTATTTATTAAAGTTTTATCTTTTCAAATAATAAATATTACACAATACTTAGAATGGGACTTTTTATTTATTTCCTCTTAATAAATTTTAAATATAGATGATCACAAAAAATATGAAAACATGGCTAATGGGAAAGAGATCTAAATAGATTTATAAATTTTGAGTTATATATTTATGAACCATGTGCTTAGAAATAGTTGTTATAATTACTTGACTATGTATTTGTAAAGGAATTTCATTTTGATTTTACAGCCAAAAAGTTGATGTTCCTGGTTTGTCACAGAGATACAATAACTTGTACATACCATCAGATTTCTTTAATGCTCATGTAAAATGGGGAGAAACTTTTCCACCTCAGACACCATTCTCTCTTAACAATCCTTGTTCATATCATATTATGAGCAAAGAAGCAGATAATCCTAATCCATGTGATAATATTCTTGAACCCCCTGATGCTGATTATAGATTTTCAGCCAAGGTATGCACCTCACAGTTTTTATATTTCATTTTAGAAATACAAAATATTGCCATTAATTTATGTTTGGATTTTAGGTTATGTTAATCAGTATGCCTACTTTAGAAGCACTATATCAGAAATGTGGTCTTACAAAAGTTGATGAAAAAGACAAACGCTCCAGTAAGACGACACCATTGCATCCTACTCGGTTAATCAAGTTCCTAGTAGGACAAAAAGGAAAAGGAGGTGAAAATTTCGCTATAGGTGGACCTTGGAGCCCTTCATTAGATGGTGAAAATCCTCAAACAGATCCAGGAGTTTTGGTGAAGACAGCAATAAGAACATGCAAGGCTCTCACAGGCATCGATCTGACTACTTGTACCCAATGGTGAGTATTATTGAGTGAAATCAATGGAGCTTATCCCCCTGAGCTCCCATTTTTCCAGATCATTTTGATATGTGCTATGAGTAAAAGCTTCTGCTCATTTTACTATTACTTTCACATTTCTAAACACAAAAGATCTTACAAGATGTTTTTACTCATAACTGATCTCTTAATGAATCATATGGTACAGTACACATTCATTATGTGAAAGTACGACGTTAATATATCGTGAATGCCGCAACTGATTGGATGCAGAGATGTACCAAACAAAACAGCCGTTTGTAGACTTTCCTATGGGATGTGCCGTGTCCATGTCAGGAGTCAGCACGTACGCGTTTGTGAGTATGCATTATTACAACTGAATTACCCACGCAGGTACCGAATGGTGGAGTTTTACTACTGGCGAGAAGGCAGCGGAGGGAAATCGCGACTCGAGTGTGTGGTGTTGTTCCTGCCTGATGTGTGGTCGGCGCAGCCTTCGCGTATCGAGTGGACATCGGTTCAGGAGCGCTATAAGGCAGCATGTGAAGCTACCTTAAGGAAACTCGACGGCGTCGAGATGGATCCTGATGCCGAAGCCGCCGCATTGAAGCCTGTTCACGACAATCCAGCGGAGATATCCCAAATTGTTTGTTCCCAGTTTTGTTTCGATTTGTTTCCGGCAGCTTGCATCATAATGGACGGAGATTGACCTCGCGCCTGTAGCCGACTCTGACATATATTGGCGATTTCGACGATTATTTCATCCTTCATCCCATTTCATTAATTTGATTTTTTTTAACTAGTATATGGCAACAAGTTTTCAACTAGTTTCTGAATCATTCAAGTTACAATTCCGCATAATGCCAACAACAACTTATCATGTTTTATCGATATTAACTAAAATTAAAATTTTAAGGATGAAACAAATAAAGAAGACAATACCATAACAATAAATTTAGACGAAAATGATGAGGAATTAGAAGCTGTATGTGAGCCAACACACTATTCAAAAATTGATTTAAAAACAATGAAAGTTGATCAGCTGAGACAAGAATTGCGGGCTCGGAATGTTAGTTATAAAGGTATTTATTCTAGTTAAAACATTACCTCGTCCTCAGATGTTGCGGATTCCATCGCTCGACGTCGAATCCGTAACATCTCCTGAGGATGCCACGTATAGTCGCGGAACGCGTTGAAATTGTATTTAGTATTTCCTATTAAACAAAAAGCAAACTTTAAAATAATTTTTGTTTTATTTAAAATAAAAATATTAGGTTTATAGATCTATTTGTAGCGAATAAATGACGATTTGACTTAATTAGGTCTTCGCGCGCAATTAGTATCACGCTTATCGAAACTTCTTAGAAATGAAGAAGAAAAGGAAGGTAAGGGTGAAGATGTGATGGAGTTAGAGGATGATGAAGCAGAGCAGAACACAGAAAACTTTGTTCAAGTTGAGAAGGTTGACGAAGTTACAAGTTCAAATGGCAAGAAAGAAGACTCTGTTGGAGATAGTGAAACCAAGGAAATATCTCCTGAAAACCACAAAATAGAAGACAAAGATCAGTTTGAAGACAAAGAATTAAAGGAAAAAGAATCAAAGACTGAAAAGGAACTGGAAGAAGAAAGGAAGAAGGTACATCAATTTATTTCGTATTAATTACTGGTAGTACTCCGTGATAGTAGTAGGGCGAGACAACACCTAGGTTAATGCCATAAAGTGCTTATTACTGTATTATACTCGTAAGGGTAGGAATTGAAATTTTCTGATATTACATATCAACTTGTCTCAAGGTTATGGTTATCCTAGCACTTACATTTAAGTTGACATTCCATCTTTTATTTTTTTTAATGATGTCAATGTATTAAAAAAATCTAATATTTTTTATGTAGTCGTTATTTACTACATGAGAACTGTTTCGTTGTAAATCTTGAATGTAGTTTTAATTAACATCCACATTATTGATAATTTACATACATTGAATGACACGGAATCGACATTTTACGTTAAAATTTTATCAGATAATATAAGAAAGAAAGAAAGAAATAATAATAATTAATAGATCATTCATTTCATATATCACAAATATCATAGCTTTCATATATTAGTGTATCTTTATCCAATCGAAGAAAACTTTTAATAAAACTGTTTATTTATTTTTTCAGTTAGAGAAGGAGAAACTAGCGGCAAAATCACGATATGAGCTGCCAACTTTACCACACATCATTGTACACCCCTCTAGTACCGCCAAGAATGGAAAATTCAGCTGCAGTGTCGCTACTCTCTCACTTTTGTTAGACTATAGAATTACAGACAACAAAGAACATAGTTTTGAGGTAATAACATGATATAATACGAAAAAAAAACAAATAATACAAACTTAAGTCTAGGAATGCTTTCTAAATAAACAACCAAAATATTTTAATCAATCAATTATGGATGTTCAATAAGTAGTCAGAATGACTAAGATTCAGTTAACTTTTATTAAATGTCATTTTATTTTACAACATAGCCACCTTTTAGGAGTATACACTTGGCATATCTTTTTTCTAAACCTAAAATTCTATTTCAAAAAAAGCCTTCCCTCTGATCCCTTAAAAAATTATGTACAGGACCGATCACTGTGTCATCATTAAATTTCTGACCTCTGAGGTGCTCCTTTAGCCACGAAAAGACATAAAAATCACTAGGAGCTAGGTCCGGTGAATACGGTGGGTGCTCCATCAATTCAAAGCTAGCACCTTCAATGGCAGACATCACAACTTTTGCTAGTTTTCCACGCCATTTCTCGGATGTTTCATCACACAATCTTTTTGATTTCTTCTTCATATAATGACCTCGTAATAGAAGCTCATGACTGAGGTATTCGGTCATTACTACCCCTTGGCTATTCCAAAAAAGAGAGCTCATATCTTGCCGGCAGATGGAATTGACTTACATTTTTTAGAAGATGGAGATGACGATCTCTTCTAGGTCATGCACTGTTGTTTCGTTTCAAGATCTGGATGTTTCCACCATAGTTATGAATCGAGCCAAAAAGCGGTCAGGATCTCGTTGTAACATATCTAAACAACTTTGTGAAACTCTTAGTCTGGTTTGTTTTTGCGCGTCCATAAGCATTCTAGGCACCCAACGCGCTCACAGTTGTTTTCATGCCTAAATATTCGTGTATCATATATAGGACATTCCTTACCGATATCATTATTTCACCAGCTATGAAGCGAACAATAACATGACAATCGGATAAAACAATTTTTTGAACATTTTCAACCATTTGTTCTGTTACTGCTGTCGTAAGGCGTCCCGAGCGTGGGTCGTCATTGGTGGAAGTTCTTCCTCACTTAAAGTCAACACACCAACATGCAATTGTAGAATATGGATATGCAATAACACCAATGTTTCCTGCAAGTCTTGATTTATCTGCTCCGTACTGAAATTTTTCATGCACAGGTATTTAGTTACCGCGCGAACTTCAATTTTCTCCATTTTCGCGAACACGTTCAGTAGCAATGCAATGAAATGACTACATTAAGAAAAAAAAAGACAATCGAAAACTTTTTGCTTTATGAATATTACAGATATCTGAGCTATGCGTGCCAGAATTTATAATTTTTTCTTACCAAGAAGTATATATATCATTTTCACTATTTATTGAACACAACTCGTACTAAACAGTAAATACAATTAAATGATTGTTTAATTTGTTTATCAATAATTAATTAAAAAGAAAGCGATGATCAATATTAATATACATATTATATATTGTGTACATTTTACAGTTATTTGTCTTTGCGGAACTATTTAACGAAATGCTTATGCGCGATTTCGGTTTCTACATATATAAAACACTTTACACATTGCCTGAAAAATCTGAAGAGCCAAAAGAAAAAGACAAGAATGATGAGAAGAAGGAAGAAAAGAAATTAGATGACAAAAAAGAGGACAAAAGCATTGAGAAAGATAAAAAAGACGATAAAAAGGATGACCGGCGGGATTTACGTAGACGTGATAGAAAAGTAAGTTAACTAAATTTCAATATCAATGTATATTTTTTTTAATTTAGAAATAGGCTAAAACTTGACCCAAATTGAAACATGAAATAAGTGCCAATTAGTTCATACAAGGTGAAGTGTACTCGTCAAGAATATTCTAGCTTCTCAGATGTATGATGACTGTTAGAACACAGCTATGCTTTTATATTGGCAGACATTGAGGAGGATTGCCTATCAAAGGTTTGGAGACACACTACCACCATTTAAGTGACCTAACAGTTGAATCACTAAACCACTGCCCCCAAGAGTGTTTAAATGGATTATTACTATTATTACAATTTTTTCGTATTATATTATTACTTAATGTTTAATATCATTTTAAATAATTAAAAGTTTTTTGAAATAATAAATGTGAGGGTTAATAAAATTTTGTAAAGATACAACAAAATCATATACTTTTTTCATACACATTGATTTCTTTCGCGGCGCAGTGGTTTACCCGCTTGCCTTGTAAAGCGGAGGTCCCGGGTTCAATTCCCGGGCCATAGACATAGTGGAGTATAGATGGTAGGAAGGTTTTTCAAACCCGTTTAACTAGTTACAACCCTCAATGACAAACTACCGCCATAACAGAATTGCTGTGTTCGAGCAGTCATACGTGTGAGAGCTAAAATTATTCTGGGCGAACACGCTTAACCATCGACAACCTCATTGTCATTTAATATCAGGTGAAATCGAATTCAAATATTAGCCCATAACCAATAAAATATATAAGTTATGTACTTCCTGCAATTATTGCCAGCTTTTGTGAAAATTTACTTTAGTTACACTTAATATAAGATTCATAAGTAAATGATGAGGTTAGAGTATAAACCAAATCCAAAAATAGGTGTTGTCGCTTGTCCGTTTTTAAGGTGTTTCAGATAAATGTAATATTTATTTCTGCTTAGGACTCGCATAGTGATGACGAACGAAGCAGTTCGCCAAAGCGGAGAAGCCGTGGCGTTGATTTACCTCCCGATCCGTACTTATTACTGTCTCTTGTGTACTTCGATACATCACGATGTGGAAATATTACTAAAAAAGACCTACAAAACCTATTTATGAGTCTCGGCCTGCATTTATCCAGGTCGCAGATACGCGCCATACTGGAGAAAGTATGCATTAAGGATACATTTAATTATAAGTAAGTAGATATGTTAAGTTATAAAAAAACTATTTTATATAAAATATATGGGAAGTGTTCCGAAGAATTGTTCAGAATAATTCCAGCCGCTGTATTCCACCACTGAATTATTGGCAATCTTCATTTTGCATTTTGAACGCCATTTTTTACCACGCACAACCTCCCTGCGGAATCAGTTGTCGCCAGCGGTATTACCGAACCGATACGACTTAGGGGACTTTAAGAAAAGAGCCTAACTCCTTGCTTAAAGGTCGGCAAAGCAGTTGCGACTCCCCGAGTGTTGCGACTATCTATGGGCGACGGTGATCACTTTCCATCAGGTGAACCGTTCGTTCGATTGCGTACTCTTTATATAAAAAAACATATTATGTGCAGAAGCCCATATTGTCCAAGTATATTTATTAAAATAGAATTAACATATACAATTAACGACCAAACTACATTAGATAAAACATTTGTGTAATATAATTCTTAATAATTAAGACAATATAGGTTACTACATAATGACCATTATATAAAAATAATTATAAATGATTTAATATTTGCACATGCAATAATTTTATAAGATAATTTACAAGATGTTACACAGCAATGGGTCACTTCAATTTAAAACTAAAAATATTAAATTATGTTTTTTGTTACATATTTTAAAAATAAACAATTGTAAATAATTAACTCATTATAGGAGTATATTAAAATTTCTAAATGGCCTTATCTTCAAACAGAACACTTGTACAAGCTGTTAAGGATCTGGTAATGGGATCTACAGACGCCATGCAAGATGTCTCGCTCGAAACAGCTGCGACAGCGAGTGAAGTGCCTACAAGTCCTCCACAGGTAAATGATTCTCATATTCTCTCAACAATAAAATATTAATTTGTAACTTTTTAAATAGAGTGGAACATTTATTTTTGTTTAAATGAATATCTTCCATTTAAAATTTCATTACGATATGTAATGAAAACTAAAACCAAGAAAGATCAATATATACACATTCCTGTGCCGCAGTTTAGCAGCTCTGAATACAGATTTAAAACGAAGTTAACTTACTTTATAAAATTCATTTGGTATATAAAAAGCCTAGACAAGATGATTTTTTTTACTTGAGAAATAATAGGCCACATATAAATTTACAGCCACTGCTGCATTGTTTGTTTTCGTTATCCAAGGTCTACTTCCATACAAAATGTGGTTCTCCTTTAGATTTGAAAACATAACAGACAGACAGTCACTATTTTATTTATAAGTACGGATTATAAATGTACTAAGATAATCAGTATTTTTTACTTATCATCTGTATAGATATCCGAATTGGAAGCTGCAATCGCCGCAGGCAATCGTGAACTTCTTCCTTTATTTGGGAAAATAGCAGAAGATGAGAGAAATGAAAAATCAGATACCACAGATGTCTCCGATACAGGTAATTTAATCTGATACATATAATTGAATGAGATATAGTTGTTAAGTAATGTGAAATTTTAAGTGTTTCTAATTGCAATTATTATAAATTGTTCATATGTGGAAAAAAAAAATTGGTTTATATTACTTTAAGATAAACACCCTAGTCTTATCGTTTTTTATGAGGAAATGAATTAAAACTTCAATATTGTTTATGAATTCTAATCCCTATTTTCCTCAAATACTTTTATGAAATTTTAATTTAAGTTATAATTGTATCATTATATTATTTTTTTTATAAATATCAACACATTATTTTTTTTACCATCAATGGGAAATGTCAATGTTTCTATAGACTGAATAATTGTTTTACAGGTCTAGTGCTGTACAAATCTCGAGTAGTAGATATAGGTGCATTGGTGGAGCAGGCGTCTAAAGCGGCCGGTGAGCGCGCTAAGCTGGAAGCGGCTCTCGAGGGTGCCAGAGCCGCGCTGAAGGCGGCCCGGGCCGCGGCCGCCTCCACGCAGCAAGCAGAGAGAGGCGCCCAGAGCCAGCTTTCTGATCTCAACGCCCAGTTAGCTGCTGCTAAAGTGCGAGTTACCTCACTAGCTGTTAGTACTTGATTGGTTTACAGATTTTTTTATTATTTCATAGAAATACATGATCCAAAAAAGATTTTTTTTTGAGTGGGAGAATCCTATAAAAGACATCAAATTAATTACAGCCTCGCCTTTTCTCATGCTAATAAGTAATATAAATTTTACTTACATTGCTAGTTACAATTGTCTTTAAAAAGTGTCTATTAACACTTGTGTACATATCTTTTAGGGCAACTGCACTTAATTCACGATTTCTTTAGCATAGCATTATCACTAAATTAAGCTCAGCTAAACTCACTATTATTGCATTACGCTACTAGTAGTACTATTATAATATTACGCATTACTGTGTTCCAGTAGTCATACTTGTGAGAGCCAGAATACTCTGGGCAAAGAAGCTTAACCGTTCAAGGTCTCATGGTCACTTAAAAACATGTGAAATTCAGTAAATTAAACAAGCTTCTTCTTGATAAAAAAAAAAGTTATATAGTAACAGTAAAAATCAGCAATACATATGGATGTTTAAGAACTTCCTATGGTAATAAATTGATGTCTACTAATTACAGGCGAGCTCTAAAATTTTCCATGCCACATTGAAAAGTATTCAAGCTAAAGTGGAGGCGGTCGTCAACATCAAGTATGATGACGACGACGTTATTGAAGTTGTAAATGGTGCTTCTAAGTGAGTACATATGTACGATTGTATTACTGTTACTAATGTTTTTAGACAACATAGAAATGAATTAATACTATTATTTTTTATAGAGAAAAATGTGGAGTTCAGGAAAGGGAAGAAAAAATTAGAAAACCCACAGATAAAATTGATGATGAAGAAGAAAACACAGGGAACATGGTCGATGATGATGACCACAAGGCAAAAGGATCTGACATTACAACCTCAGAGAATATGGAAATTGATGATAAAGAATAACATTTGAAATCATAGCAGTTTAACACTGCTATTTGACATACTCTGTAAAAGGAGACTTTCAGGCTTGATTAGAGTTGGTACACTACATTTGATAATGTATCTTTGTTATTTTCCGCAGCAATATAAATGTCCTACATATTTTTAAAATAATAGAACCTTTATTTATTAAGTGTGATTTTATATGTGATTTAGGAAGAATTATAAATTCAATGAGTTCTGAATTTTTTTTTTCTGGCATAATGGTCGCAGTAAATGCTAATTTTAACATTAATTGATTCTACAATTTAATAATAGCATTTGTATATGTATACATATGTATTTTTGTATATATATATATATATATAT
>DWQX01005244.1:0-13372 GCA_018245475.1 Pharmacophagus antenor
GCATGTAATAAAATAGTGTCACATACTGGTTATTCCACAGGAAAGCATTACATAATGCACCTAGACTATGTTATATATAGTAAACATTAAAGGGAATACCCAGCGCATTTGATAAGAAGGAAGTGACGTCATAACAAAACAGTACACTCTACAGAGATCTGTGCCCAATCTTTACGAAAATTGAGACAAATTTTGATAATTATTTTAAATAATGTTATAATTACAGCAAAAATATGATGCACAATACCTTGTTTTCAAATTATATACTTCTTAAATACGTACGCATTTTTTGTACATACTGAATTAAAAATCCTTTGTAGAGTCTAACCTATTTATATTACGTCAACCTGAATTGTGCTGACATCACTTCTGCTATCAGTGTGCATACGTTCATATTTCATCAGCCAATTCCAATACATCCAGCGCCATCTAACGACGATCTAGTATTGAATTATGTACATTTCGCTCCATGTTTTAAAATAGAAATTATTTTTTTGTTTTAAAAAAAATCATAATTTATAACGTAATTTAATTTTTTTTTTTTTTTGGAAAACACTTTCTAGCCATTTAGTGAAGCTTATTTTCTAATCTGTCGTCTCTCTCTACCGCGTAATTTTTTTTTTCAATATGTGTTATGAAAAGTTATTTCTTATAAATGTTTGTGAAGTTTCTTAATTTATATATTTCGTGCGGCTCTTTTTTTGCGGTCCGGATTTACCGCATAAAAACAGATTTAACTCTAGCCGCATCCAAGCCTAATATGGTGGACTACTATAATCTTTCTTTTATTCACAAAACAACTTCAACTGAAATGAGTTATTTTGAAACCATGAAACGGAATTAAAATTTTATTTATTACTATTAACACAAAAACATTTATAAATTAGGTGACATATAAAGAGATAACATCTTATGTGGGCGCCCGACTTCGTCATAAGTTAAAAAAGGTATTGCCCATTTTTGTTTCACTTACTGATAATAAAATAATGGGTATTTTAAAATTCACGAGTGAGTCACAGTAAAAGCTCTTCGCTTATATTCCATTAAAAGAACCTTTTGAAATTTGTTCGTGACCGACGGGGTTCAACTTTCCCGACAAATATCAAAGTCATAGTAAAAAAAAAAAAAACATCGTATCAACTTTGATGCTCAAGCCGTTGGCGCGAAGTTTTCAAATAAACTTTATCTGCCATCATCTTATTTCTAACAGTTACGCACCGGAACAGAACTAGTAGCGCCCGTGTTGCATACGATATCAGCCAGGTGTCGCCACGCCACGAGCGTTTCTATCATATAGTGGGCAATTATAACTTTAGATTCATGACATAAGATAACTTAATAATTTTTGCTACATGCTAAATGCATTTTGTTAGTAATTTTAAAAAATTTATACACTTATACTCTTCAATTAAATGTTAAATTTGTAATTTAGTAACTCATTGGGGTATTAAAACAATCATTTCTTTTCAGATGCTACTACGTAGAGAAACATTTTTCCTCCTTTTACTCGCCCTAGTGGTAAATAATGAAGCCCTACGCGTCATGGTGTTCTTCCCGATGGTTTCGAGAAGTCACAACATCTTGGGCCGAGGCTTCGTTAGGCACTTACTCGAAGGCGGACACGAGGTAAATTGTTTCAAAATTTCTAATAACATTCATCGTTAACTACTACTGTACCGTCGTATAAACGAAGATCAATAAGAATTAATATTTAAAAATTATTTAACAGTAGATTTACCGGACCCCTAATTATGATGTACCAACCCTACACAAAAAGTTTAGCATATTAACAGGCGTTACAGACTTTTTTATTTTTTTATAATACCTCTGGCAACTTTGTTCTCTACATTTTATTGCAAAACATGAAAAATACGAATAGAATAATGCACAAAATTACTACAGACACGAAGAGAAAACCATAAAAATGTGTAGGTAAACCTAGTGTTAAATTAAATTCGTTAAGAATATATTTTGATTAATGATAATCAATCGTAAGTTCTGTCTTTTACTGTGACGAGACGTCCAGATTATATTCAAAGTGAACGGCGCCTTATTTCAAACGTGTAACGTTTTTATAGATTAAATAATTTAAAAATATATATGACCAGGTGGTTCACATCACGTCCTTTCCTGAAAACAAGCCGGTGTCGAATTTAACTGAAATCGACGTGAGCATGGTCGGCGAGAGGTTTCTATCGAAAAGTAAAGGACGATGTAAGAATGCATTTAATTTCTTTTTTTATTCATTTTTGTTTTAAGTAAAAATAGTCTGGCAAAAAAATGATATTCCAAATAAATATCTATCACATTATCATGTACCAATTAGTGATTGATATATTGATATATGATGTGATAAGAATCTCAAATAATAAAGATATTTAATATGTCCCAAAATATCACATCAAAACTACAAAGGTTCTATAAGTTTGCTTTAGCAAACTCATGTGTCAAAGAAGTAAAATTAATTTCTGGCAATGATACAAGTGTTTTTTTATAAATATTTTACCGACGACAAAAAAAATCTATTTTCACTTCGTCGCAATACTTTTTAAACAGTGTTTAGATGACGATTATTCTCTTCCTTTTCTTCTCCAATAACTGTTGTTTTCAATTTGGTCTTAAAATTTCTTTTCAGTTGACAGCTTCAAACTGAACAATTTGGTCGGCAAAAGCAATGTCGGCGACTGGATGTCGTTCCTATATTTCGCCCACGACATTCACCGCCAGACTTTGGAGGAGAAAACCGTTATGGAATTTTTGAGCGACAAAAGTGAACGATTCGACGTAATTATCGTCGAATGGTTCTTCAGCGAAGTCGCGGCCGGGTAATGTATTCCTTTCATTATAAATATAACGGTCAATTGATCAAGTTTGACGAATTTTATCCCTTACATTTATATAATTGTTGCGAGGAAATCCGTTAATTTTTGTTTTATTAAAAAGAAACAGGTACTCATACTCATATGCACGCAGTAAACATTGATGAAGCTTTCGATTAGACTTTTTGATAATGAAAATTAATTTATATCTATAGCCTGTGAAACTCTATTAGATGTAAAGTTCTAGAAGATATTATTAAAGTAATGGTCAAATATAAACATAATATTTTTATTGGGATCAGCTAAAACCTTCTGACGGCCAAAATTATTATCTTGACGCCATTACTGTCTCTTGAAATTAGTACTTTTTTGTTGCCATCTTCCATTAAATGTATTCCAACTTATTTTTATTTATTTTGCAGGCTCGCTCCATTATTCAAATGCCCGCTCATTTGGTTTTCATCGACAGAGGCGCATTGGCAAATGCTTCAATTTATCGATGAAATACCGAATACATCCTACAATGTGGACCTTTTCTCGGGCAGTCTCCCACCATTGTGCTTCTGGGAGAGGCTAATGGAGCTGTGGATGATGATAAAGAAGTATGTTATGATAAAGTAAGTATCTTGATGTTGTCTTGTTTTTTTTTTAATAAAAATACTTAGTATCTGTTAAATATCATGTAAAATAACAGTTAAAGGACACGACATATTGATAAGAGTCAGTAAAATATTCAAATTTAATTATATTATCGAATAAAAATAAAATAGAAAAGCGTGCGCGATTTTAATAGACAAATGAGTATTACTATTGACCACTTGAAACCGTTTCACTCTTTTTCATAATACTCTCGTAACTCCCCAATATAGGCTTTCGATAGATGAAGAAAATGAAAATATCCTCTCGTTATCAACAGTTATTGACCCTGCCTGATCGCATGATATAGGACAGCTGCGCTAAAAGTCTACTAACTACTCCTTTTTTGCGTCCACGCGGTGTCACATTTACCGTGACATTTTGGATTAATTTGAAACCTTTCTATATAGTAAAATTATTATTTGTGTCACTCTTTAAACACTTAGGTATAACTATGTATAGTCACCTTTATTTTGTGTCTATTACCAGTTCTGTGTAACTAAGAATAATTTTTATTTATTATTAGAGTTAATCTTTATTGTTTCTTTTTCGACTATTTCAGTTTATTTATCGTTCCATTGGAGAAGTCATTATACAATAGGGTATATTCGGAGATCGCACCCAGGAGGGGTGTGAAAATGCCATCTTATAATGATGCCATATACAATGGATCTCTCATGTTATTGAATTCACATCCCTCTATCGGCACACCGTATCGGATGCCGCAGAATGCGAAATATATCGCCGGTTACCACATTGACAACGAAGCAAAGGCCTTACCGAAGGTAAGACAAACATTGTGTAATAAAATTTAAATGCAATATGATTTGTTTTTGTAATAATTAAGACTCCTCCGAGGTTTAATTAGATTAAATTGTTAAAATTAACAGTGTAATGATAGTGCTGTCATTAAAGTAACATAAATTCCAAAATTAAATTTATGCATATAAAACTAATATTTAAACATATATCAACGATTTGAGAGTAAATAGTAATTTGAATTTATTTTCATTAAAGGATGGGATAACAAATAATGTATTAACACCTATCGATATATTTTTGTGAATTGAACTTTTTCTATATCCGCCGCTAACTTTATGTTATAACGTATTATTTGACCACTAATACTCGTATGTAATAAACAGGATCTGCAAACTATAATGGACGAAGCGGATCACGGCGTGATATACTTCAGCATGGGCTCCAATTTGAAAAGTGCCGATATGTCCGTGAAAATGAGGAACTCCCTACTCAAGATGTTCGGCGAACTCAATCAAACCGTCATATGGAAATTTGAGAAAGACCTCGTCAATGTCTCGTCGAATGTTCACCTTATAAAATGGGCACCACAATTTAGTGTACTTTGTAAGTGTTTTGACTTTTGATTAATGTCCTTGTCTCATTTTTGACTTGTTCACTTAAATTTTTTGATTCAAAATTTATGTTATAAATTTTCTTGATTACTCTCAAAGATTTCGCGTATATTCTTTCTTCCTTGCACGTATTTTCTTGTTTATGTCTCGAAAATCTTTTCTTAATAACTACATGACAATTTTAAACCAGACGCCATGTCTTGTCATTGGACAAACATTTAAAAGTAATTGAAATAAGAAACATTTCATTTGAAGTTGCACACAAATAAATACGGTAATTTTATATAACAAAGAGAGACTGATAGAAAACAAGAAAGTGCTAAAGAAAGCATACATTCGATTATAAAATTTGTTAGAAATATTATATTCTGATGAAACTTTCGCTAATAATGTAATGACATTTAATTAGATATTGGCAATAAAAAATGCATCAAAATTGTTTTTATTTAAAAACAACTCATATAAATAAACTCTAATGGGATATGGTTCTTTCTACATCTTATTTCGATTATACCTGCGCTTTGTATGAAATCAAAAGTTGTAATTTATTTAAAATTTTCAGCTCACCCCAATTTGAAATTGTTCGTGACCCATGGCGGTCAATTGTCGACCACGGAAGCCGTTCACGTGGGCGTGCCGGTAGTGGGCATCCCTGTCATGGCCGACCAACACGTCAATATGAGATCAGTCGTCAACAAGGGTATCGGACTAACAGTCACGCTGGCCGAAAACATGGCGCCAAAGCTTAAAAACGCGATACAAGAGATATTAAGAAATCCAATGTATGTATACTTATACATTTTTTTTTCATTTATTTATGAATCTTTTAAAGTGACCAAAAAATATATTTCTAGTTGTTTCAACGCTAATAATAGAAGTATTTTAAACTTATTTGACCACTTTGAAGAAGGTCTCTTACTTAGTGAAATATTTTATTTAAAAAAAGGTTGATAAGTTCTTACTGTTATGTAATATTTATGTAATAATTATTCTATTTTACTTTAGAAGGGTACCGTGCCTAGATATTGGTCCTATAAAATTTTATTTAATAAGTCGATTTATAACCTACGAATTTTCATTAAAACTATGCAATTTTAATTATCCTTTTTTTTAATAGATAAATTATATCATAAAAATAAAATTTCAATCGGATATATGAAAAAGTTGTTATCGCACTGACTCAAAATTTCTATTTCGTCGTTGTTTTTTTTTATGATCACCTCAATTTCACCCAACGCTAAGTGACAACGAAACCGTAGACGGTCAAGCAAACTGCTATAGTCTCTGACGCGTATTCGTTTCAATTAAAAAGAGCATATGTTAAAAAAATATATAACTTTCAGATATAAACAAAGAGCTAAGGAGTTGTCCCAAGTGTTCCACGATCGCATCGTACCACCGGGCGAAGAGTTGGTCTACTGGGTCGAACACGTAGCTCGGACGAAGGGCGCACCGCACTTACGTTCTACGGCCCTAAACGTGCCCCTGTACCAGAAGCTCCACATAGACGTAATCGTTCTAGTTGTGCCGGCGTTATACCTCCTCTTAATAGCAGTCAAGTATATGAAAAGCGTATACGTTAACGAAAGTATAAAACTTAAACTTAATTAATTTTCAAGTGTTTCTCATCAATCTGTTTCTATTGAAATAATACTTATTTAAATGAGTAAATAACTTTAATTATTACTATTTTGTAGTCAACTAAGTTTGACGAGTTAGTATGAATTTTCTAGTTGAGAAATTTCCCGCCTATTTATAGTATATAAGTATAGAAAGTATTTTTTACCGTGAACAGAGAGTTGTGCAGTGTGAACCACATTTTCGTTGAAGTAATTTAAAACAGCATTATTCCAGTAGAATTAAGAAAAATTATTCAAGTGTAAGTAAAGTTATAATAGGAAAGCATTTGTCAGACTCCTTCGTGTAATTGAGGTGAACTTACTTCTTACACTAAGGGTCGCGGGTTCGACACGGCAAATTTATGTCATGAACATTTATGTTTGTCCTGTATCTGGTTGTTGATATGTATTTAAGCTGTGTATTAAGAAATATGTGTACGTCACATCGGTCTCCGATAAGCCATACTTCAGGCGCTGACCGGCAACCAGTCGTAGGGTCAGAGTACTACGTGTAAAAAATGCCCCAGAAAGATTTATGTAATATCGTTGTTACCTTTAGGATTTCTGTTATAACTTGCATTTATTTTGTTTTATTTGTTTTTTTTTTATTTATAATTATATTCTATTTAATGTTAAAAAAGTGAAGATGGCATCTGTTGACAAGACACTCAATTATTAACGCTATTGTTTTAAAGACTGAGTTGTTGTTTGTCTGTGGGACGAGATCAACCTATAAATAATACGTCCAGTATTTTTAATTTATAAGTTGATTTTAAGATGAATATAATTTATTGTAACTTTCCTAAAATAATTTTTATTTATTGTTAACGTAATTAGTATTAGCGGAGTATTCTTATATGTTGGCGTAATTTACGAACTGAAAGACGCGCCTCAAACTTCTATATGATATGTTAAACAGAAATATTTTAATGTCACTTCTTAACTATATGACATACAAAAAGTTAGAGTCTATATATCTATGTGAAACGATGCGTCTTTTAGTCCAAAAAATACGACAAAATTAATTTTATTTTAAATTATTTTATTATTCATTACCAAAGAGATATGTATAACTTTATATTTTTATTTGTACAAAACTAATTTAATAAAGAATATGCGTATTTAAATTAATATAATATATATATTTTTATTTTACATAACCCGATTTTTTGCTAAATACGACTGCCTCCTTGACTTGTAATGGGGAAATTAGTGGAGTTCGGATGGTGGTAGGAATTTTCGAATCCGCCAGGCCAGTTGCCACATTGGCTTGTTACCAGCATTGCTGTGTTCCGCCGTCATAATTGTGGGAGCCAGAATTATTCTGGGGGAAGACGCCTAACCATCTACGGCCTCTTTGTCACTTAACATCAAGTGATATCGAGGTCAATTGTAAGCCCAGAAGCAAAAAAAAAAGTATCGGTTTTTATGTTTAACTTATAACCTTTTTTTATAAAAATTAACGTCTTCAGTGCACGTAATTCTATATTGCTTACAACAAAAGTATTCAACGATACCTTCATCTGTAAATATAATAAATATCTAGAAACATCAATTGAGTACATTGAATCGATTTCAATATATGTGTCAATATTATCGGTATATATATATGTCTGACCATCCGTCTGTCCATCTATATGGTGCCGTATCACTTAAGAACTTTCGGGTGGATTAATATGATAATTTATAAATATACAGCTCACTCGAGTAAACATTTAAGTTGTTGTAGCAGAATAATCTTTCATACCTTCAGAAAAATTAATTGAATCTCATTTTCCCATGTTATGAACGCGATAGTAGTGACGGACTTCAACAAATTACTAATATTTTCTTAACAGCACCATCTAGTTACTTTAAAATTCATTAGTTTGTATTAGTGGGAAAATAATGCCATCTATCGATATAAATAAACAAATAACCTTCTTTATTCTTTAGGACATTGCTTAAATGTTCAAAAATATTGTAGGAAATGTTTGTAACTTATGAAAATGATATTTAAACAATTATTTGTTAAAATAATACCGCAACATTTTATATTAATACTTAGTAAGCACCGTTTTGACTATTTAAACACGATTGAGGGTTCTTATACAAGACAGCGGTGTACTACCATTGTGTACAGAATTAAAAAGACTAGGTAATGAAAGTACTAAGGTATCATTGTTGTTGACCTTCGTTCTTGGATATAGGCATAATTCTTCATTCGTATTTCATCAGTTGCAGGCTTTTATCCCTTGTTAACCTCAATTTCACTTCATATTAATTGACAATGGAATCGTATATAACGAAGTGTGCTCGCATAGAACTGGTCATGCCGCTGTTGTTGTTGCTGCTGCTGCTGGGTTCGGAGAAGTTTGCGCTGTTAGTCTTTTTGAAGTCCTCTCATACGTACGACCGCCGGAATAAATCGAATGCTGTTATAGCAACAGATCGATATTAGGTGTGTCTTGCCAAGCGAGTTTGAAAGAACCCTGCCACTAGTAATCTTCACTATTGATATGGACTAGGAATTATCGAATTATATTCACATATATTCTTTAAATTGCATATCCAAATTTTCGATAGCAATGTTTCATGATACTCTGCCGTGTTTATCGCATATATATATAAAACACTTAACAACAGCACCGAGAAATAAAAACGAATGTCACAATTTCTATTCTTTAATAATAAACACGTCAACTTTTCTTTTTAGATGCGCCAATACTATGGCTTTTTTTGCAGACATATTTTCCGATAGCAATATATATGATAACAATAATGACCGCTGTTAGAAGGATTAGATCGAGATACATCTTTTGGTACCAGGAGGTCAGAAGTGCAGGAGAGCGGAGGTGTGGCGCGCCGTGCGTCTTAATGACGTGGTTCAACCAACGCGCGATCTCTTTGCCCGGCGGTAAAGTCCGGTCGTGATAAACGTAGTTGAGTTCGTTGACCCGCTCGATGAATCTAAAATATAAACATGTGGTCACAATACGCCTGCGACCTTAATTGTGATTACAGTAGGTCGCATAATTTGCAGTTATATTGCACTATAATATTGCACAATTATCCTTATCTTTAAATTGAGCTTATCGTATCTTTTTAAATATTTAAGATAAAAGTGAATTAATAATAGAAGTATTGACTTTTTGATCACGGAAAAGAATATAAAGAAGACTTACTGTAAATATAAAAACGGGGGGCAGAGATGTGAAAAGTAATTTTAGATCACGATTTGAACACTAAGTGTCATGAATTTTATTTACGGAAATTCCATTTATGACACGCGCGATGGCTTAGACGCGCTGGTATACTCGTAGGAGTGAGAAGCACATATTAAAATTTCCTCTATAAAGATGAGAATATTAGAAGTTTTCCTACTAAGGCCATTGTTTTATCACTATAAAATATATTTACAATGCCGTA
Source organism: Pharmacophagus antenor (assembly GCA_018245475.1). NCBI lineage: Eukaryota > Metazoa > Arthropoda > Insecta > Lepidoptera > Papilionidae > Pharmacophagus > Pharmacophagus antenor. The sequence goes on from DWQX01005244.1 coordinate 9,856, forward strand.
ATGATAATAAAATATATTAATAGTGAACTTTTGTTTTTCATATATTACACTGTCGGTGACCGGTGGCTGACGTCGTATGAACGGTACAGTGTCAGCCGTCAGTGGCTGACGTGAAGGTCGCCAAGTTAAAATGACTAAAAACAACGTAAACCAGTAATTTCTTGATTATGAGGCGAACTGCTTAACGAAGCTCCAAGAAGACAGTCAGAGGATTCTTTCAAACGACAATTCGGTCATAATGCGTACAACAAAAAAATAGAACAACCTACCGGCGTCAGAATATAACGTGAATGTCTTTATCGCCAGAATTACGGGAGCCGTCATTTTGACGGATCATCGTTCAATAAAAAGTTTTGTATATTTAAACGCTTGAGTCTTTTTTATTTCTCTTGAGCGTTCATTTACGACAACATTGCTTTTTCTTTTTACTTTTTTTCCACAACAGGAAAGTATAAGAATACAAAAATGAAACAAATTACCAGAGAGTCGAAAAGGAAAATATTAAAAAAAACGTCCCTGACACCTGTGTTAAGAACAAATTGAATATATTACTTCTAGGTTTGTGCGCTTTACTACCATAAACCACATCATGATTTAACGACAGGTGAGATTGTGGTAAGCTACAGACTTAAAAATAAAACTATAAAAAAAAATTAAGCATAATGAAACACATGAGAGAGTCTAAAAAGCGCACCATACGTATGATACTTACGATGTATTACTAACGATTTCGTGGATAGCAATTTTCAAATTACTCGGTGTGTCGTAATTAAAATCCACCCTCCTGGCGATACCTTTGGCGACAGCTCTGTTGATATTAATGTATTGATCGGCGAAAATCGGTATACCTATTATGGGCACCCTGTAGTGTAAAGCCTCAGTCGTAGACAGGAGGCCGCCGTGGGTGATGAAGAGTACGCAGTTCGGATGCGCTGACAAAACAATAATAAATATAATTAAATACATTGTGGCGGAACTGCAACCTCTTTTCTAGATATACGTACACCGGCCTGGTTTCCATGGAGGTATTAGAATTATATAAATGATTAAGAAGGAAAGATTTAGGATTTTGTTTTTATATTAATTTCTTATATTCTAATTTTATGTTAAGTTGTATGTATACTTGTAAATTATAAAATGAAGCTGTAAATAGAGAAGTCAAATATTTTCATCAGCCATCACAGCCACCGACCGCCATACATTTATTAAAACTGTTGCACGAAATATTATATAAATCTGATATTATAAAATAACCAACGACATTAATTGCATTATTTGTTTATCGCCAGTTACCGAGAATATCCACACATTTGGTTTCTCGTCGTTAACCAATTGACTGCCAACAACGGGATATCTCGTAGCGGATGCTGAAGTTTACATTAAATAGAAATGGTTATTTGAGTTAAGAATTAATAAAAGTGATGAATGAAAAATATATATAGTGTAGAGAAAATATTAATTAGCAATTTTTATTATTAAAATTATAACTTAGACAATAACAACATGCATTATTAAAATAGATTAAAATATGAGCTAATGTGCGTAGCAGTCAACGGGTTAAGCCTACAATAATCTTCAAACTGTATACAATTCATTTTTAGTGATATTGAGTTGTTTTCGATAAAATAACAAAACAACTTTTAACGCCTCTGATGCGCAATCACTTTGAAATTATTGAATGTGTCTGTTTAATTGAAACCACAGTGTGATATGGATTTTCTATTTATTTAGAAACGTTAATTAATACATAAATTATACATAAAAATTGTGTGCATCATAGAATTCCTTTGTTTTTCTATCGGCATGGGCATCAATGTATTGTATTAAATAAATAGTTTACTACACCCAGAGGAGAAGGAGGGTGAAAGCTAAATATATATAAATTAAGTTACACAGTTTTGTTGTGCATACAATGTTTTTTTTCCTCGCACTTAAAGCCTCATAAACAGGTTTCTACGTCACAAAAACCTTAAATAGTGCGCCTTAACTTTTCTAGGACACCGGGCCCTTTTTGATTTTAAGATCAAGTGTCCTCTGCAACATTAGTTTACTTTTAAATCATGTTTATTGTTATCTCATTGCTGACATTAGTTGCAATAAAAAATCTCGTCAGTGTTTAGTTATAACATTGTTCTCGTTTTGTGACGTAAAGACGTGCACAACTGCGTCGTGTAAAAACTTTAAAATTTATAAAATGCTTTAGGTCTCATAAAAAGGTTTCAGTCTATATACTTATTTTTAAGTAATTCTATTTTAAATAATTAAATAATATTATAACATCTTCTGCGATTTTATAAAAAAAGAAATGTGTTTGATGTTTAAAATTAAGTTTCTGTGTTCAAATAGCAAGATAAGAGCAAATATTATAAGATTCTAAAGATTGTTGTCTATTTCAATTGTAAATGCAAAATCTAAATCTCCTCGTATATTTCCGAAAACGTCAAGAAGTCATTTCGAATTTTAAGCAAAATTATCAATTTTTATATTAAAACTGCCAAAGGAGAGATAGATATATCCTGAAAGTGTAGTCACTAAGAGTAATTAAAATTTTTCTTTGTCATAGAACTATCACTTACCTAAAATACTCTGCTGTGGAGCCCAGTCTATCACATGAACGTTTTCCGATTTATCGGGCAATTCCTCTTCGAATTTCCATATCACCGTCTGTTTCAACTGGTTAAAGACTTTCAGTATACCGCTTTTAATCTCTTCGGGCATTCTACAGCTTCTTAGCATGGATCCCATACTAAAGAATATAACGCCATGTTTTGCCCGATCCATTATATTTTGTAGGTCCTAAAATTAAAAAATTTCCTGATGAAAATTTTTGATTTAAAATAGGACGTGCCTGTTAAAAATTAGATTTTAATTTTTTAAATTTAAATCTATATATTCGTAACATGTTTTACTGCAAGAACGACTTACTACCGGTGGTTTTCGTTTTATAATTTGCTACTAAAATCAATTCTTTAGACTTTTCCTCCACTAGGAAAAACAACTTTCATTTTTCGAACAATGTCACTCAGAATTGTTGATTATAAACGTTTAAGATAGGAGAGGATTGAGGGTTTTAGACTATGTCAAAGACAGAGTTTGCTCTCGGGACTGCATTCCTATGATATCCCGACGACTATGGAACAGAGACAACTACAGAGAGGGTTTTAATTCATGAGAAACTCACATAATCCTAACTTACCTACAGAATCACGTAAAGGTTTTCACAACGATACGAAAGTATAAAATAACTCCTAAAAGCTGATACTTATTTGTCTCCCCGAGTTACCTTAGGCAACGGCTGTACAGTTTCATTTATGTGGTATCCACCAATTTCGACGACGTTCCGCGGTAGAGCTATGCCGTCAGCAGTCGATACGTGGGAGTTTGCTAACATGAGTGACGCATTGTACTTCATCACGTCTAGAGGCGTTAGTTCGCGACCTCTTTTATTCACAGCCGACGTAAACGCTTTATCATACGTCACACAGTTGCGATCATTGACCCACCTAATGAAAAAAAA
>DWQX01005245.1:0-13371 GCA_018245475.1 Pharmacophagus antenor
TCTATATATTTATATTTATATAAATAAAAATATTACGGTCGTTTCTTACTAATTGCTTACCTGCTAAAATTCTGATCTGACGAAATTATTTTCATCTTAATAAACTTCATTTAAGACAAATAATTTTGACAGAACATCTGTTACATCCACATTGTTTAGTAGACACTTCGTTGTAAAAACATGTTGAAAATGTTAATCATCGCTTAGTTTTTGTTGTTTTTGTGCAAAATATCTTTAATAAATTATACAGAAACTGGAGATGATTGAAAGTGTTTATATTTTTTTTATACAACGAAGAGACGAATCGAAAAGAAGGGTTTTTTATTAATAAGTAATGAAGTTTATTACATAGGATATGTACACAGCACAATTTCGCATCTCGCTACTAATTGTGCATAAAAGTAATGTATCACATACTTTATCTTTATGCAAATATTTACCAAGTATAAAGTAGGATATGTTAGTATGAAGTAGGGTTATCCGTGGTGGTACTTAACTTAACGATCCGGCCAATGCCCTCAGTGTTTTGTTCCCTTTAAATCCGTTTTAATTAACAAAACCACAATGCTGTTTCAATAACAAAAATACTAATAAAAATGTAGATTAATATTTAATAAGCTATAAAGGACTTTCATTACATATTATGCACAAACATAGTAATTAAAGAACCGATTATAGTTTGATATTAAAAAACAAATGTTGCATCGTACAATACTTTATTTGCACGGAACACATATTTTAACTTTTTAATCATCGCAGAGACGCAATAATTACGTTAAACACAATACCTGTGCACTCTTTGAATGCAGAGTAAAAAGTAAATTGAAGGTGTAATTACTGACTTGATGATTATCGTAACAAATAAACTTTCTCATACATTGGGTTCTCACAGTAACGACATGTGATCCAACTGCAGTGAAGTCGACTAGCTTACTGCCATTAGTCATTGCTAGACATTTCATTTGCTTATTAAAATAGGTCTAATTAATGGTTAGGTAAAATTAATATTATAAAGGCAAAACAAGATTAAACATTTGACAAATAAAAAAAGCAGACATATTCTATCTTATTATTTAGTAAATAATGAATGACTGACACCTCTGCCAAAACAACGACGTGTTCGAATGTTTCCACAGCATATTTAGTTCTTCACTAAAAAATATCTACCTATCTATGTAGATGGTCTCCCCTAACAGGGACCTACCACAACGAAATTATTATTAGAAATATTAAGAGACTGTCCATGGATAAACGTAGTACAGATATGATGAAGATGAAATACTTCTTTAAAAGTATAATAAATTCCGCATGGACTAAAGTATACTAGTGGTAAATTTTTGCAGAAAGTGTAGACAAATTGCTAAATAGTAGTGTGTAAATTTATTCACATATTGTACTCGAATTTTATAGTTGTAACTATTGAGGTAAAAAGTTGACGCGGTGCAGGGATGTGTGAGTATATCGTGAATAAAAAAGCAGCAGTTAAGATAAGGTTTTTATTACAGAACTGGGGGAAAGGGACACTCCGTCACCGGCTCGACCACTACCGCCAACGACCTCGTGCAACTGCGAAGAACTCCTCACTGTGGACTGTCAGCTTGAGACTAAAGAGCTGTGGGATAAGTTCCACGACCTCGGCACCGAAATGATCATTACTAAAACTGGCCGGTGAGTTTATTTTCAATTATTTAATTTTGTGATTATTTCTACTGTTCTCAATAAAATAATTATAGCATTATATTTTAGCATTTCAACCATATTTTTAATAATTGAGAAAGTAAATGTTCAATTAAACGCAAAGAAGATAATTAAAGAAGTTGGGACTTTAAATTACACGGGGTCTCATCTTCCGAATTTAATCTTTCACTCCGCTGAAATCGCTACCGAATTAATTCACTCCGCGATCGCCCTCCGAAAAAGGGTTCAACGGAATGGATTCATCAGCCAAAGTGGCCAATTCCGGAATAATTACTTCGCGAACCCTGCTCGTCCTTCAACCCTTTAACGAGATAAATTAAAAGTACATTTTTTTCGTAACCGTCCTGGGTAACTCCAGGCAATAAATTCACAAAGCCCCAAAGACAACAAGCGGTACTCTGGGGGAGGGGAAGATGTTTTTATAGTCACGCAGAGAGGTTTATCTAAATAATTGCGCAGTCGGTGGCGGTGAGCGGAAAATTGGCATTGTGTACGGAACGGGGAGCCTGGCGAGCCCCGCGCTGCATTTTGTCAAGTCTATCAACCCTCCTTACAACGCCAGACAAAACATTGACATTCACGCTAAATTGTTTCATTAAAATATTACAAGTGTTTGTTTATTCTGTTATGTTTTATTTGCTTCATTACTACTTCCACTTTCTTTAAATTCGTTGTTAAAACTTTATTTAATAAATTTAAGTACGAGTGAACTTTTAGAATTTCACGAAAATATTCATATTATATATATGAAGAGTAAAATTTTAATTTATCAACTCTATGATCTAAAATCTCTAGATCCAAAATAAAAATTCATTACATTTTCAAAAATATCAATCCTCGTTTTACTCAAGCTCCATTAAGTTCTGTTACAATGACTATGACTATTATGTAAAACAATTTAGTAAGTACTTGCGTTTCGTCCGACGCTCGCAAAGTATCATTATTATAATTTCAATGTAAGGAGTAACAAATGCGCGCAATACTTGTAATCGACCTATTAGTCCCGTGTCACGCGTTACTGCCATCCCCCCCTCTCATTCCCTCACCGTGTCGCAACAAGTGAACTTATTCTAAATCACTGTGCCACGTAGGATTTGTCTCAGGGGAAATGTCTCCATTGTTACGCTCATTGTTCACGACGCGACCGAGCGGTTTTGATACGTTACCATGTAACACAATTGTTTTTCTCCACATTCGCTACACACGCGATATAAATATATGTAATGATCGAAAGTGACATATGTATGAATAATATGAGTTTTTCTTTACTTAATTAAACTATAGCTATAATTTTTTGCAACAATTATGGGTACCGTTAGATTTTGATTTCGCCTGACGATTAGTGACAATGAGGCCATAGATGGTGAAGCATGTTCGCCAAGAAAATAATCTGGCTCTTAGTAAAAAAAATGATAGTACCAGGTAATATGTCTCTATGGCAATATATTTTTTTCAATAATTTTAGTTAACAATTATTAATTGAAACTAAATTTTGATTTAAAATTTTTTGTATTTTTTCGAGTCTTATAATATGATTCATTACTTATAAGAACTGAGTCGAGACTCGCCGTTTTGTCTAAATTTCAAGCAAGGTTGATTACAACATAATCGCGTGAGGAAACCTGACAAGTGAGTTAAATACAGAAGCGCATCCTGTGCTTGCGGGGTTTTATGTTCACAGTGACTCATTGACATGCAGTAAAATGTCTACACTGGTAAATCGTGAAAAAACTCAGTAAATTCTGATTTTTTGCAACAATTATCTAATAATAATAAAAGTTGATGTATGATATATTAATATTAAAGTACAAATATAGTTTAAGATAAATATAAATAACAAATTTTAATAAATAAGAAATCTTTATGAGAAAACAACATTCGATAAAAATTTACTTGTTACCAGAACTTCAAAAGAGAAATCATGAAAAATTGTTTTTTAATTCTGGTGTTAAAACTAATTAGAAATTTATATACGAGTATGTATCAATCTTACAACATTTTAAATTGCGACTTCGATTTAAATTCTTTTATTTTTAATTGAACGAACTGATATAAAATAAATACTAATGAATTGTCTGTTATTCAGTTCATCTGTAACTTAATAACAAATCAATAATTTCTAATATATGTGAGGTTTGTATACAAACACGAATTTATTTTGTGTGCGTTTTATATAAATTCTGTCAACAATAATTAAATATTATATTGGATAAGTTTTGATAATGTTTAGGGAAATAAAATTTATAGTGGTTTTAATATGTCCATAAGTACTGGTCCTAACAACACTTAAAACATGAGTTTATTCTGAACAATCGCCTAGATAGACTCATAACCATTAAAACAAAATATTTTTTTCTGATTTCCAAAACAACGTAACTTGGTTGGGGAGGAAAGAGTTTGCTTCTATAATAATAACAGAATTATATGTCCCTGACTCCTACTAATGTCCAAAAAAGTATCAACATTACATAATCGTCACATATAATGCTAAGCAAGAGATAAATCAAGCCGTCCAATCAAAATGGGATATCAGGGACAAATTTTATTGGAGGGTGGGCGCCGGAGCGTGTGGTTAAATTGCCTCACAATGCATTCTCTATTAATTTTTTGATAACTCTTTTTATTAAAAATGTTTATATTGTTGTAAGCTAAATAAAAACAAAAGTGGTAATAACCTATAGGAAAATGAGTTGCCTCTGTAATATATTTGGATGTTTACTTTCTAATTATATTAGCAAAAAAATATTAATATTTTGGCAATTTAATCACTCAATCAATTAATAGTTTTAGTATATAATAGCGCAAAATTGATGTAACAGGTTTTGAAAAGTTTTTTTTTTATTTACAATAATGTAGTCATAGTTTGTACAAAAAGTTTTATTTTAAGTAGCGAGTATAGTAAAATTGGGCGTATTTTCCATTAAAACTTGCCATTACGCTTCCATTTTACGTGCAAGTTAATATGAAAACATAAAGCCATCCTCTATCTTCGGACATTCCGTAATACGCCTTATCGTTTTTATTGCTCTGTACAATTTTTCCCTTTATACTTCGTTAAAGTCACTACGTGTAGGGAATCGGTATGATCGTTTTATCGATAAAATATATAAATAATAATCATCATAGATATAAATAATAAAAAATATCAATTAAACTGTAATGCATTTTAAAATTAGCAAACTAACAATAAGAGATACATAGTATTCGTATTATTTCCATGGCGCAGTCGTTTACCTGCTTGCCTTGTTCCGGCTTCGAGTTCCGAGCCACAAGAGTAGTGGAGTCCTAATGGTGGTAGTATTTTTTTAACCCGCCTGGCAAGGAACCGCTCTCAATATTAATCTCCTACCATAAAAGCATTATTGTGTTCTGGCAGTCAGTATATATGTCAGAGCTAGAATTATTTTAGACGTATACGTCTTTACTACCTACAGCCTCATTGTCATTTAACATCTGGTGTAATCAAGGTTAAGTGTTTGCCCATAACTGACAAAAAAGAGAAATACTCTACTGTTGCCTATACTTAAAATCGTCATTAAAATTATGGCATCACATATGTAAGTGAAATGTATGTTACAATGCTATAATTGCGTGTCGTCATATTATGTATTTTCAACATTAAATTACATTAAAGATTTATATAACAGATAAAGAAAATCATTTTATCGAAACAAGAAAACGTTTGACGCCACTAATGTCGAGTAGTGTGCGATGTCAGTCTGTCTCGGCGTGTTTATATATATTTTTTTTCGATTCGTCGTTTTGATTTACAAGCAGTCACTTTACTGCCGAGTGGACTTTGTTAGAGGGAACTAACTGGCGAACGATTTATGTACGGTTGACCTTTCCGGGGAATGAGTCTGTCCGAAATATTTGGAGGCTGTCATAATGCGCAGTTTTTATGTGTCGACTGAACATTTGGTGTTATTTTCACAACAATTTAACAATAAATCGGTTCGTTATCGATGGAATGCAACGAATACAAATTACATTTATATGGTCGGTAGTTCTTAACAAAAGAACAAAGCATTGTTTCAATTATTATTTAAATAAAAGCGTTTGATTGTGCTTCTTGAAGTGGTCATTTAAAATGTGATATAATGTATTACATCGTTTTGCAGTAAATTAATCAGAAAAACGATTCTGAGAACAGTACTAAGAGAATATTATAATACTATATAATTTAAAAGATTACTTATAAAATTGTGTCGGTTAAGGGATATTTTTAATTAAAAATAATGTGTCACAAATTGAGATATATCATCACCATTATCAGTCTGTGCCAGTCCACAGCTAGACATAGGCCTTCTCCAATGCTTTCCACTATATGCGGTTCTCTGCTTTCCTCATCCGGCCGCTTCCCGCGGTCCTAACTATATCTAAATTGAGATATATAATAAGAACTTATTACCAAGACGTATTTGCGGTTAGGCAATCGTTTTAAAATTTTGCTAATGTTTGTTTAAAATAAAGACACCAATAAACTGGTGTAAACTCTAGGCGCTGTGAAAAATGACTAGTGAGTGATAGTTAAAATACTGAAAAGTAAATTTAAATATCTGAATAATCTTAAAATTCTTGTATAAACACTTATTTTAGAAAAATGGCTACCGTTTTTGATTTTGAATTATTAATGACTAAAAGACAGTGGACACAAACTACGAGTATTGGTATGTTTTTCATTGATTTGATTTTATTATTTTACACACCGGCCCAATAAATTATTAAATATGGCATTAATTAGAAACACCTGGCCTATCTTGATCGCCGCGTTCACTCCTTTGTAACCCGTCAAAGGTGTTGTCCGTTAGAAAAAAAATAAAAATTATGACATTTAACAAATAATATTTAGTGCTGTTTGACAGTTATGGTCGGCAATGATGATCGTAACTGATAATTATTAGTAGTTAATATGCAGCTTTTTCTCAACACGACAACAGGTGCTGTTATGGGCACAAGGAATTGAACAGTAACTCATTGGATTATACCATGGAAATGTTAGCCCGTGCCTTCTGCGTTTCATTATCATGAATTTGGGTTTAGTGTATGTGTGTTAATATTTTTCTTCTCCCTTACCTATGTACAAGAATACAAAATAAAAAGTTATTAAAAAAGGAAATCTAAATGACGACGAAAGGAATATGAAAACATCATTTATAATGATTAATATTAATATGTTCAGTTGATTTTCAACTCTTTCAAATTTTCTGTCAGTAACTTCAAAATAATACGACTGTGTAAAATATTAGTAATTTTTTCGTACGTTACTATATGTTCTAGCTGCATTCTTGTCAAAAAAATCATATTTTTTCTTATTAGTCTGATATTGTGGGTTCTAAATTGTAAAATTCTGTTACGGATTTGCGATAAAACGGTATATATATTATTTAGTACTATTATAATAAGGAAAATTAAAATTACATTATTTTTTAACAACAAAGTAAAATATTACGAAAACTTTAAAATGGAAAATTCGATCATTGGTCAAACTATCGGTAATACGTTATGTTGGTCGCGGGGTGTACAATGTTGTGGAAGGAGTACGGGAGTCGAGGAGGGTGGGGGTGGAAGCGTTCGATCGACATGTGCATTAAGGTTAATTGAAATTTTCGGGGATACGTGTTATTTCGCACTAACACACCTTTCAAGCCACCGACGCGCACTCTCGCGCAACGCAAATGTTTCATAATAAAGAGTTCAACGCACGTCTCATGCTTAGGGCGTAACTCGATTATGATTTACATTCGAACATTTATATTGAGTAAATATTAATCTTGTGAATGTTTACGCTTCTAATTTATTATGAACATTAATCAAATTCAAATATGACGCCGCTGCATGCCCATTTTCGCTTGAGATAAGAAAATAAATGTTAGTAAAGGAATGGAAACTGTTAATTAAGTAAAATCTTTCTGTTAAGTCTGATAAAGCTGCTCAATTGATTTAGTGATAGTAGTTAAGGAAGACAAACAATTAACATTTTTAGCGTATCGTGTATAATTTTAGGGTTGTGTTTAGATCTAATTGCACTTTGAATTCCTCGCTCCAGTGCGTCCGGTTGCAGAAGTTGGGGTCAAATAACTATTGCCTTTATTATTTCTGGCGTTCTAAAAGAGCGTTATGGCGAATATAAATACATATAATGTTACAAACACATGAACGTTTTTAACCATTTCTTCCTTTTTTACTTCAATTTTTGGCAGTAGGGGAACGGAATGATATTTGCATATAAGCATTAGGTTCTTTATGTTTATGAAATTAATTGAGAAGGACGATCAAAATCAAACCACTCAGAAAAAAGTTGTACGAGGTTTTACAAACATCAGCAAAAATAATATTAAAAATAATAGGCATCGAATTGTGAGTACCTCCGTTTTTCGACGGCTGAAAAAATAAAAAAAATGTTAAGCGGCTTTAACTTTTAAATGTAAAACGTGGAGATGTAAGTTTTATATTTATTATACAAAATTATTTACATAATTTAGCTACCACCGTTATAAGGCTAAAAACGTTAAATTATCTTTGCATAATTAAATAGTTTTTGCGTACTGTTGTAAATGAATATATTGACATTAAAGAATCTTTCTTTTTACCCTGTTTATATTGAAACAAGCTCGACCACCGACAGTGAACGCCAGAAGCGACAACCATTATGTATTGAAATAAGTCACAAGTGAGCTTTGAATATCATAATGTTTTGATTTATTCGCCTAACAAAACCACCTTCGAGGATCCACAGTGATTAATGTCGTTCCGAGTTGCTACTGTTCGCGTCGACTTCAGCGCAACGAGCGAATGAATTGTGGCGTACAATGGACGTACACCTACGCGCTGTCGCGATTCCTGCCACCGACACGACGTCTGCCTACCGTAAGGGCGAAAGTGGTTAGCGCAATTTTTAATCTTACCACAAAGACTTAAAGCGGAACAACTTTAACTTTTGCAGTCGGAATGAATTTTGAAATGTATTAATTTATCAGTAATTAGGACTGTTTTTGTTTTTTTTCTTTCTCTCATTCTTCAAAGTGAGTGTCATAGATTTTCATCTATTTCGTTGGCATCAGTCATAATAGAGACAAAAAGAGATTGTCGTTCTGTGATCTACTTCTACTGAACTTGTAGGGAAATTATTTTTTGTATTGGATAGTCCTATGCGTAGATCTTCTGTGTATCTTCCTTCGTAGCGTCTGCTTTCAAGTGTTAGTGTTCAGACATACGAGCATGACGTATGTAACGTGTTACGTTTAAAAAAGTGCAATAGCTGTTAATATTAATGAAGAATCTATTTATACCATTATATGTTTCAAGATGATGAACTTAATGTGTTTTGACTGCCTCCAGGGCGCAGTGGTTTTTCGCTTGCTTTGTAATTGGAATATCCCGGGTTCGAATCCCGGGTCATATGTGTAGTAGAGTTAGGATGTTGGTAGGCTTTTCTCGCACGCAAATAGCTAGTAAAAATTGTGTGGTTGTGTATATATCTCATTTTGCCTTTTACAGTTCTAAATTGATATATTATTTACTTCCAAGAAACCTACTTTCTCGTCTAATCGTTAAGTTTTATAAAAACTATAAACATAACGCATAATTTTATGCAAAAATCTCCCCGATTCAAAAATAGCGGTGGTGTAAATTTTAATTCTTATATTTCCCATTTTTATTGATTACTTGTATTCCTAGTATTACAGGTCTAAAAGGGGGTTATTAGCTGATTATTTCCTAATTTTATCTCAAAATATCTTATGCAGTCTTTTTAAAATTATCTTATTAAGTTTTTTTCAGCGTTTTAATAAATTTTATTAACGTTAATCTTTACAGTATAACGTTAAAATATATCGTTTATCTATTATGGAGTTGTTTTATGGATATTATTAAATAATGTAATACATGCAGTCAAAGACTAATAGTGTCGAAATACAATACGTAAAGTATTTACAAAAAAAAGTCACAATGACTATTGAATACAAAGAAACGATGCGTATGCGCAACCGATGAAAGGCTGACAGCAAATCTTCGACGGTGATTAATTGTGTAATCATGGAGATCGGGTGGTTTCGGGAATCTCATACATAGCAATCATAATCTATTTTATGGCTCATTGACGTAGTATTGAGATTGGTTAGTTAGTATACAAAAATAGAAACAGGTATCAAATCAATTTTCCGTTTGTATTACATCTACTTTCGAAATTGGTGAAAGGGGGCATCCTGTCGGTCACTTAAGTTTGCATTTGGTAATGGTGTTTGATGTCTAGCGTATGCCGGGGCATTGTTGCTAACAAGGGGGCTTCTATCTGCGCTGTCGCCACAATTAGCCTGCTATTGTGAAGTAGGCATTGTGAGGTGCGCGGGCACGCCGTGTTGGTTTGACTCCTACGCCTATTGTGATCTTCGCTCACACAACTCAGCGATGTTATCTCGACTATTAGCATTCGATGTTCAAATAATCATTTAATATTTCCGTTGCTTCGTACCGAACCAGTTAACCATGATTGATTGCTTAAAATCATTTGTTTTATCGTAACTAATACTAGTAGCTGTTTATTAAATTCAAATAGTGTCTCTGTAATAGGTCGTGTAGATAATTAATTTTGTAAATAAACGAATACCTTTTCTACTCGCATACATATATCTGATAGTGATTAATGTTTTCGAAATCAATTTAAATTAATTCATTTGATTAATAGTGTGAATTTATAAGCATCCCTTTTCTCTTTAAATATGCGCTATGCGAATCGGACAGGTTTTCCCCGATTATCTGTTTACTAATTGTATTTACTTTCCATAGTGTGTTAATTGAAATGGCAGAAAATTTATCTAACCGACGAGATAAATTATATACACGCAGTAACTTTAGCTACACAAGATATGAATTTTGGATAAATATTGATGGTAGCCTTTGCTATTAAGGAATAGCTATATAAAATGTTAAAATTTGTTTTGAAATTTTGTTAGACACAGTTTAAAGAAGAAATTATCCTGCCTTTCAAAATTAAAGATGTAAATATTATACACGCTTAGTATTTACTTTTGGTAGTTTAATTGTATTGTGTCAGCTTGTAAAACAAAGGTAAATGCTGAGGAATGTTCACACAAGCCGCAGGCAGATCGCAGACGTCGCATGGTCGGCGCGCGTGTCCGTCGCACAATGCGCGTAATGAAGTTGGCCGCGAGGGGGCGCACGGGGAGTACGGAGGGAAGCGCGCGGGATGGCATTGTGCCCAAACGAGCCATTGTGGCGCCCGCGAGCTTTGCTCGATACTACCGTATCCGGAAAACTTCAAAGCAATCCGTGGGTTACCTTGTTACTTAGTACTTCTATTTATTGATAATGTTCTGGCTGTTGAGAATGCAAGTAAGTGCCGCTAACTCAACTTTTTTTATAACATTACGACATCGTCTATTCCTATCGTCCATCAGTAGTATGCAAACTTTACTGTGATTTAATTGAATAGATGTTTTTGTACGGTAAATTACTGGTATATCGACACTTAATACCTTATGTCTTAAGGTGAAAAACATAAACAGCCTAACATGCGTTTAAATGTAATGTAGAGGTATATACATACTATCTAGTGAAATATATTACTATCAGTTTATATTATATTACTATTTCCAGTTCGTTACAGAATTACAAATCGCAAGTATTATTGTACTAAAACTATGTTAAGTACTCCTTATGATTTACACCTCTGCAAAAAGTAGGTCGAATAAAAATAAAACATTGGAATGTTTTGCGTATAATATGGCTTCTAAAACTTCTAATGCCTTGAGATGGTTGTCGTAGTTATTGTGTCATCTTAATAACAATGCATATCTTTTTATATATGTAGAAAAAACCTTTTGTAGAAATAATTGTGATTTTTTAAACATTATAGCAATATATTTATTTATTTAGATTCTAGTATTAAGAAATACATATTAGTGTTATCGAAATTAATACCTAACCATGTAGACAACAATTAAAATAAATCTATAAAATAAGTCTGGATTATTTTTATCTTTATTAACTTTTGAGAAGGAGTAGGTTTTCAATTCAATGTGTATATTACTTTTGTTTCTTTTTAGCGTTCCTCACACAAAGGGTAATAAAGGGAACCCTATTACTAAGCCTCAGCCGTACGTCTGTCTGTCGCATTAACCGTAATAGGTGGAAACTTAACATTTTCACAGATTATACAGTTTCTTGCCTAAATCAACAAATAATAAAAATTAAATGATACAGGAACACGGTATTTTTGGCGTTTATGGCACGGAATCTTTACTGTATGAGTCTGACTCGTACTTGGACATTTGTTTATTTATGACGGGTATATATTTTGACAGAATGCTTTCATGTTGATGGTTGTTTTTTTGATAAAAACAGTACAGGAACCGAAGTGAAGTAGTAAAACTTTAAAAAAGTCAATACAACATATTTAACTAGGTAGATGTTAATAATTTATGATAAAGGTTTGTGCACAACAACAACAAAAGTATAATTATTATTTAATAAAAAAATGTCCTCTATACTCCAATTATATCTATGACTCGTTAGCGACATTCGAATTGCGGAAGCTATAGTGGTGCAGTTGCACCGTGACAATTAATAATTATAACAACTGCTTTGGGCTACAAGGGTGCGTAAAAGATTTATGTTCGTGTCTCACTCATATGTTACTGTATAGACAGGGATGAAGGTATTTCGATTTAGTCACATGGTGTTACTTTTTTCGATATTCGTGTCACATCTCCACACTACTTCGCCTTCATTCGAATAAATTACATTTATGTAGTGTTGTGGGTGGCCGCGCCGGTAGTTGGTGAATGTAAAAAAAAGTAATCATTTCACGTAGGTCGCGGAAGTCGGGACTGCTTAAGACTCGTTCGAGTTTATTAAACTATCAGCAGATGTGTAACCGTTTTAATTTTTTTATGTACTTTAATGTTTTTTCCTTCTGTTTTAAAAAATTAATTCCATAAAACGAAGAGACTACTAATATGTTCGCCCTTATATAACAATATACATTTACTAGTATATCATCACATTGCGTCCGTCACCGTATAGGTGTTATGAACAATGTACCGATACCGATGGTCCGCCTAATTTTTCAAACATTACCCAAACAAAGGATTAAGGATTCGGTTTGTCTCATATGTTTTTTTTCTAACTGCCTCCGGGCCGCAGTGTTTTACCGCTTGCTTGGTAACACGGAGACCCATTTTTGAATCCCCACATTAGCAGTGGAGTCCGGATAGTAGTAAGGTTTTTCTAACCCGTCTGTCTCCAAGGTATCACCAATCACCATAAATATCAATGTGATGACAAAACAACGTCGTTCTCCGCCGGTAATCATAAATATGAGAGCCAGAGTATTCTAGTTGAGCACCTTTCACCATCTGTCTACTGGCACATAACATCATGTGTAGTCAACTATAGATGATAAAATAAGTGTTGTTAATGTTGATAGATAAAATAAAAGAAACGTCCGGAGCCAATGAACATGATACGAAGTTACAGTAAAAGTATCGGTAAATGCGTCCAAATTTGATTTAGCTGCGGCGGCTAGGAATGAAGTCATTATTTTCCATTTCCGCGGCGGGGTCGAGTCGATAATTCGAAAATGACGGTCGTTCATATCAACGATCCTGTCACGGCCTTCGTCACTCATTTACCAACTTTTCCATTAACATC
>DWQX01005246.1:0-13370 GCA_018245475.1 Pharmacophagus antenor
AGAAAATTCTGCGAATGTTTCTTTTTTCACTTTCGCTTATTTTTTATTTTACAATTATGGAAATAAGCATGAACAGTATGCGAGTCCTTGATTTTGGTGAACAATTAAGGAGAAATACCATTACGGACCACCAGACCACGACACAGTCCATAGACTAGGATTGTCTGTGGTTGCGTGGATTCCGAATGAAGGTATCAAGAACATTTAATTCGTGTAACTATTTTCCACGCGTTTCCGGAGTCGCAACAATATGGGCGTACCTTAAAAATACCTTTTGAAAAATGACAATATAAGACAGTGTACATATAATGTTAAAATTACATTAATTTGATATTGTAAATGGCTATTGAAAAATCTAATTAACGTTATTTCACATTATAGCTACGCTCACATACCCGTACATCACGTTTAAGAGTATTTACTTTCTTAATTTTGTTTACATTATGAGTATTAAATTTAAATACAAGTAAAAAAAGAATTACTCTTATTAACACAGGACACTCGTACATTTTTTCATGTTTTGTTAACGTGCCTGCGGTAATTTGCTAGGCTAAGTATAAAGCAATGTTGCCAGAAAAATAAAATAAAAAAGTCGAAGGCATATAAAAAATCGGAATTGTTTTTCCAACCTTGCTACGTTCATAAGTCGGGTTCCGTATATTTAGTATTAATACTGAGTTAAATTTAGTTCATACAACTAAAGAACTCACTCGATGACTCGTCGTCGTCCAGTTTATCCTGGTAGATGAATTTCACTCCCAGCGTCCTGCAGTACGCCATCAAATGCAACGGATCGACATCCGATTGTGGTTCGCGTACGAACAGAGCTCCTGTAAATGAGAAAATTTATCTTTTAATCTTTACCTTTTTTATTGAGATTACAACGCAAACTTACTTTTGTCATATAATTACGTAGGGTACTGATACAAAAGAAATTTAGCTCGAAAGCCACTTTTTTAAGTCTATTAACGGTTATTTCGCACAATTTGTGTTTGTCAAAACGTTGTTTTAATTAAGGAGATTGTGAGAAGTGTGTATTGCCGTGTGCAATTGGTCGCTTCATCATGGCAGGTAGCCAAGCGACTTTGAAACCCTACCTCTATCCAAACTCTTTTAATCACGAGGCCCCGGAATCGGTCCCAGTACCTCCATGTTATAAGATAAGCAGTAAACCTCTGCACTAGGGAGGTAAATACAGATCTCATTCGTCATAGTAACCTAGCTATATATTTCGCACACACCAGTTGAGTCGTTCATTCCGTTGTCGCACAACCAGAAGCATTTTAGATCATACTGTGATTAAAAGAAAATTCACTCACCAATACTGAAGTGTATTCCTTTAGAGCGAGCGTAGAACTGGTACTGATGCATAGTGTGCAACAACGCTATCGAGTCCCGGCCTCCCGACAGGCACACGAGCACCTTGTCGCCCGGACGGACCATGTTGTACTCGTGTAACGCCTGCCAACATTAAAAATCTAACTCGAATCGAAAGTCAACATAGTCACTAGTTTCCTTACGTTTTTATACGGTGGTCAGTTATATACATTACTCGTTATATTCAAATTAAAATTGTCATAAATTTTTATATATAATACCATGAAAACAGTAGTTTGAATTATACGTTTTATGCATGATTATTTTTCGAACACATCGTTTTAAAAACAAAAAGTTTATTTTGTAAGGTAAATTCGTAATCGAGCATTTCTCATAGCTCATTTAAAGTGCAAAATTTTAAAATCATAAATCACAGAAATTTAAAATTTTAAATTTCGGAGATCATAGGTGTAAATGTATAAATATTTGACATCTGACGTCATTAGAGAATGGGCATGGCCAAAATATTGTACAAATAAAAAAAAGTATAATGACGTAATGATAAGCCTGTTAGATCATATGCACAAAACCGGTGTTTATTTAAGATATTAAATGGTGACGTGATTTTTGACACAGATTTTCTTTTTCATAATTTCACGTCATGGTACTGCCACTGTTCGGATGTGAACGTCGGTAGGCAGGCAGAATAAGCGAATCAGGATGGCTATGGTCTATGGAATTAATTGCTTTATAGTTTAACCTTTTCGCGGCGGAGGGTGTTGATGGATAATTAAATTTGATTATGAAAAAAATAGCTACACAAGAAGGGTATGCCGTTAGCTCAAAGTGAAAATAAGTGAACGACGCCAAATAGCGCTATTCACTCCGAGCGAGTGCCAAGGCGCAATGACGCCCAGAAACGGGTTAATTTAAATTAATTATCAACATTGATATTGATAATGACAGGTGCAATTTACCTCGACGGTGGCCTTCCAGACGTGCTTGGGCGGGCAGTGCCACTTGCCCTCGTCGTCCATGGTGAAGTCGGTGAGTGAGGCGTCGCTGCAGGCGCTGCTGTCATCCCTCTCCATGTCCTCCCAGCAACACTCCGCCTTTATGTGGCGACACTCCGACTCACTGAGACAGACACGAAACATTATAAACTTACAAGAAGATTTAGTAGAACATAATTAACAGAGCATTCACCGAATACAATGTTTATTTTCTGCAAATAGACATTCACGAAAGTATGCTGGTAATATATATCTGTGAAAGAGAATTTTTAAATATGTGCTTATATTTATTTCTTTTCAAATTTAGAAGAAGATAAATATTCGACACTGTCTTTAACCTGCAGGCGTTGGTTTGGACAAAGCCGCTCACCTTCTGTCACAGAAGGTCTCCTCGTGCGACACCCTAGGCGCGTCTGTCCCGTAGCCACTAGAGCGTGAGCTGCGCTCCGAGCAGCTCGAGGACGCATTGGAACACCGGCTGGACCGCTTCCAGTCCGACGTAGTCGTGGCTCTGGAAGAATACAACATTTTTAAGTCTAGTCTTACGGACGTTTCATCTTATGGTACCCGTTTTGAGACCGTGGCAATTTGCTATATAAACATTGAAAATACCAACACTTTTATTATATCTCTTTCTACTAACTAGAAACAAAAAAAAATATGTAAATAAATTCTAAAAAAAATGTAGTTGATCAAAATTATTAAATGAAATGTAAAAGAGAAAGTGTAATGAAAAATTGAAGCATTCGGTATTGAACAGTTAGTACTTCTGTTGTTAATGAATCCTAACATTTAGAGTTGTGAAAAAAAAATATTATAAAGCAATGTTGCCATCAACGATGAAAAAGAAAACGAAAGATTCGGATAAATATACGAGTACAGAGGTTTTTATCGATTATTGTTTCATCAAAATGACGTGTCCCATGAGCCCAGTGTTAATAGCACTTTCGGTAATCAGTAACATTAAATAATTTTAACGACAACCTTTGTTTCGAGGAAAGGATAATCGCTAAATTTTATGAGGGTTAAAAGAATAGTTCAAGTAGTCAATAAAACATGCCCGATAATATGTTGAAATAAAATTTGACCTTGTCATTTTTTATCGCGTAATAGAAATTAGCAATAAATATAACATTTAACATCAATTTGTCCAAACATTAACATAAACTGAATATTTAATTGAAGCTGTTACTGCCAGCCAAGTTTTTTAATATATATAAAATTGATTTGAATCGAAAAATTATTTATAATAAAAATGTAGCCATTTTTCAACGAAAAAATTCGTTTGTATTATCGCCAAAACCTATGTTCATATGATTTCCATTAAAACGCCAATGCTTGCCAACATGTATGACATTTATTTATAATATTTATAGCAATTATTTGTATAACTTTGCATATCATATTGTATGTGTAATAACAAGAAAATAATGGAGTTATAGAGAGATATGGGTCCGTCTAACCTTGAAATTTAATTGAAATAACCTTCAATGATATTGTGATTATAATTTCATTAAATATTAATTTGATTACACCATTATCTTATAAAATATATACATTTTAAATATTACCAATCGCATAAAGTTACCTAATTAAGAAATATTTCATATTACGAATGTTTATCAACTTATAAAACATGTTTGTCTATTAATAAAATAACTAAATAGCTAATTTACTTACACATTTTGCCTTTCAGACTCGTCAATTTGAAACGCTACTCTGCCGCTTCCCGCTTCGCAACTCTTGTCAGTTCTAGAATGATCGCCAGAACACACTGGAACACCCTCTATAATGTCCGGCACTTCGCTCTTCTCGTGCTTACATATTCTTAACCTTCCTTGCAGTTTCTTTAATTTATTCGTGGTGGGGTCTGATGAAGTTCGCCATTTAACTGAAATTATTTTCACTATAATTTATATTGATCTTAATACTTATAGCTATATGATGCAATTAATGTTGTGTTTTAAAGCGAAGTAAAAAAGATATATGCTTTTATTTAATATGATTATAAATTAATAAGAATTTGTATGCGGTCAGAAACTATTTAATTTTTAATGAGTTATGAACTATCCTCTAGTCTATAAAAACGTTACACGCAATAAAAATGATATTAATCGACAAAAGTTTAAAACCGCATACTTTTTGTTTAAAATTTACAACCGTACGAAATGTTAACTGTACACAATAAAAACGCAGCTAAATCCGGACTCCGGTGGCCTCTAGCAAGCTGTAGTATTGTAGCGCCACGAGCACAAGTAATAACTCCGTTGTAGAAATAACAAACGCATATAACGAATGATTTCATTGCTCTTAAATATGTCATAGACTGTATGACGGCCGCGTCGCCAATGTAAAAGTTTACATGAACAATTTGAGTCATTTAAAAAAAAATTTACGAATTATATAATATAATTTTATTACAATCTTTTTTTTAAAAACTGATGCTCAAAGTTATAATTATGAAATATTTTAAGATTATGGTTAAAAAAGACAAGTTATTAACTAAATTAGATAATATTTTCTTATACAGAGTTAAATCATAGTAAAATTCAACACATACCAAAATCCAAATAAGATTCCGTTTCAGTAAATGTCATGTTGATACCGCTGTCCTGCGAACTGATGGACGGATTATGACACCAAGTCTTCTTAACGCAACAATGTCGACAGGTCGCATCAGAACAAGCTTCGTCGTCCGACAGTTTGTTAGAGCTGGAAGATTTAGGAAGGACGGGAGAATTTTGAGCTGTAGTCACCACTTGAATTATTGTATCTGGTGTGGAAGTTTCACTGGAGTTAAAGGAAATGTTGGTACTAGACGCTTCATGAGAAGGTGTACCGTGAGCTGATTTAGGTGATTGTGTGTTTGGCGATTTTTTATCCAAAGTACTGTTCCCACCATCAGCAAGACATGGTAAAACTGGGCTGGTCGTACATTTTCTCAAGCACTGTGTAGACTTATTTAAATCTAATCCCAGTTCTGGACCGGAACCGATTCTTCTCCTCCCCGTTTGTGGAGGAGAACTTCTTCTAGAACTAGACCCTGTGTAATCTGGGGAAATCATTTCGTCGACCTGATTGACCATTTCTCGAATTTCGTGTTTAACCTCAGAGGCCATTTCTTTTGACATTCCCATGAGGTATTCTGCCACATCTATAACCGACACCGAGTTCTTTTCGCTTTGACTAGACACAGAATTAAAGCTGACATTTGTTTGATCGATTGAATCGGAATTCTCAAGAATATCATCAACTTTAGAGATAACTCCCCTGATTTCAGATTTGATTTCAGTAGCCAGTTCTCTAGTCATTTCTTTGACATATGCTTGGATATCTTCCGATGTGTGCGATGTAATCGATGTGGTTGGAGAAATACGACCAGCCTGACTGCAGTCAGATATTGAAGTACTGCTTTGTGCGCTGTAAGGATAAGCTTTTCCAGGAGACATCATCGGGTCATCTAAAGATTGCAGGTCAGTTTGACTACCACAATTACAGAAACCGTTAGTCTTGTCGGCATTGCTCGGGCTTGTTTCTTTTAAGCCTAAGTTCATTTTAGTTTCCACGCTCAATTGGACAGGTGGACTATCTGAACCCAAGCTATAACATCTCGATCTGCCAAGCATAGGTTTAGCAGACTGTGGGCACAGTCGTAAAGGCGACACGGATTCGCCTAACGCGAATTTAACCGGATGCGCCACTGTGACGGCGTGTTCTTTTGTCGTCTCTTTCAAACTAGATTCTCGTGAGAAAAATTTCTGCTTTTGCTTCAACCGAAATATTTGACAGTCGTCAATAGCCGATAGACTAAAATGTCTTGATGAGGCCCCAAAAATTGGGGAAGAGGTAACAGAAGACCTTGATAAATTCAAACTCTTTCTTGCTCCTGTATATCCTGAAGGATCGAACGGAACAATGTGTTTCACGTTAGCCGATCGTCCGAGCAAGAGATCATGCGCTTCTTTAGGCAACATAAACCATCTCAAGTAATCTATTCGCGGATTGAAGCCGCCTTCAGGCTCAACGGTCGAACATTTCATGGCCAGCTTCCTAGCTTTGTTGAATAGATTTCTCGCTGTTTGTAGACACTCGGTAAATGTTTGTGGAAATATGCCGGGACCTAAAAAACATTATTATTAGTATAACTATTACATACAATATTCTAGAAAGCGAGAAAGATATATATAAAATAATTTACCAGAAACTCTTCTTTCGTGTGCTTTAATTTGTCCGTCATTATATCTAATAGAATACAGAGATTTTCTATCGCGAAGGACGGAACAAGTGTGGTGCCTCCATTGTCCAGTTTCAGTATTGACTACATACTGAGGCAGTATCTTCCAGCCTTCTGTGGCAACCATCTTTAATGCTTCTAATACAAAAGCAAGCTCTGTATCAGACATGAAATAGGGTAAAGAAACTCTGCAGAAGCCTGGTCTTAAGTGCTCATTGTGAATGGGGACATCGGGTGCTTTTGCATCGCTTAGTTTGCGAACCCGAGCTACTTCCTTTTGTCTGCAATAAAAATGTTTATATCTAACATTATAATTAGCCGTGGGTACATTAAAGCGGCCTTAGAATGTCGCCGGCAATTGCTCGCAAGGGACTCATGCGGTCCATTTATCAGTCCGTTAATAGTTGATGATAATACATTGCTAGAATAACACAAATTAAAATGTGTTATTTATTTTTATGTATATTACGTAAATTATAACTAATTAAGAAAATATCTATTATCTTTGTTTTCTATTTTATTTGCAAGATTCTGAACAAAGAATTAACTGCGTTATATACGGTTAAATATTTATCGTCTAAAGAATATTTTTAATTACTAACTGAATCATTTTTCGTTTATCCTGAAGTCTTTTTCATCAATACTTTTAAAAATATGCATGTCATAAATGTGTATAGTGCACTGAAAGTTATTAAGTACCATATTTCATATGCAAGGTCTAGTAAGCAGTACGCCTGGTATACCGGTCTATTACTTACACTTCAACGTCCAACAGCTTCTCGTATTCTTTGAGGAGCTGGTCATCTATTCCCAGGACGTCAGATCCGTAGTTCAGGTTACTGTTCAGTCCGCCCCTGGCTTGAATGCCGAATACATCGTTCAGTACCGCACACACGAAGTTGTGGTGGAGGAATGTACCACGTGGGTGTTTCACCATCAGCGAGAATATCGGCAGTCTTCGAACTGTAGGCGCGTCACTACCCAACAAGATCAATTCCGGTATGTTCTTTATGTGAGATAGTACTTGTCTGTAAAATAGAATATATTATTGAAGCACATAGATATTTGTCAATTATAATTTCTGCATAATAACTACAGACTAATTATTTATCAACACAATAAATTTATTAAAAACTTTTTTGATAATTCGAATTTCAAGAACAATCTTCTCTTGATGGAATCATTACCTATCTTCTATCTATACTTATAAAATTCAAAGGAGTTTGATTCTGATTTGTTGACTGACTGGGTTACATATCAACACGCAACCTACACCTAGAGACATGAGATTAGTAGGATTTGATCTTTGATATGTTTAGTTATCTACTAAGAAAAGGTTATTTGATATTCCGCCTCGATGGGGAAAGGTATGTCGATGACTTCGAAAATGCTTATACTGGAGGGGGATAAATCTAAATATTAAATAAAAGAATTACTACGCCCAGAGAAAATGGCGAGGACGCCTAGTATGTTAAATGTTTGTTATTTAATGGCCTAGGGTATCGGTAACACGGAATACATTTATAGCTTATCGATCTTTCGCCGCTTGCATGAAACTCAGACATTCAGGCGCTGGGTCGGAACCGGAAATGAGGACGCAAGTGAGCAATATATGAAGAGCTTGTGACATAAAATTGAGCATAAAGATTATTAATTATATACTATAAACAACTAAATTTCAACAATCTGTTACTTCTTAAATTTAAATAATTCTATTTTATTTTAGTAGTTAAAGGGACAACAAAAAAAAGTATATTATATACAAAGTAACATATACAGTAACAGTATATCGTATTTGTAAAATGACGTAAAAATCATTGTATCATTAACAAAGTAAGCCACATTTTATTTAAAACACAATGACTTGACTAGTTATATAATTTTATTTTTCTAAAACTCGAATTTATTATTAGCAAAAAAAAAAAACATTTTAATTTAATATTTCAGTGACATGCATCTTTAAAAAAACAAAGGAATGAAAAGAAAATCTTCATCTTTTGTTCTTATTTCGAGAGAAAATGGTCATAAAGATGATCTAGAAATAATTCCGCATCGGACGGTAATTTTCTCATGTCGATAAGTTCAGCACAGTTTTGATATGATTGCTTCTAAAGCGAAAGTAATATAAATTATATAGATACATAGGTTAACTCTTTTGTATTCTCTTGATGGGCTTATCTATGCATATGATGTATAAAAAACCGTAATTTTATATTAAATATTTTTTTAGAAATACCAACTGTAATGGTCAAAATAAGTGCTACAGACCGGAAACAAAAATAAAAAATATAACTGGCCATTTAACAGTTTATTCATTTTAATTTAAAAGAAAAAACATCGTAGTCGAAATTGCGTGCTAGCGTGTTGCATATTGTTTTATTTTTTTATACTTTTAGGTGACACCATTACTTTACAAATAATAAATGACCGTGTTAAATAAAATGAGTACGTTATTAAGTTGTACAGAACCTCTGTCGTCGTCTTTGAGGGCGAAAGTTTAAAAAGAATAATTAATTGAATAGTTAAAATTCGAAGAAAACATCTGATATATATCACGTTCCAAATAAGTTCAAACCAGGCTTTCAATACAGTTTCGACGAATTCGTATACAATTCATACGAATATTAATACGAATATTTAAACATCTCTCTACGTTTAAGCTAAAACATTTTTAATTTATTTTCATATTGGTTATGGCAACAGATGATCGTTAAAAATTGAAATTCGTTTATGATTCATATTTTTCACAATTTATTTTTACCGAAAAAGGTTTCATTTATCTCACACCATACAATAAATAATGGAATTGTTTTAAATCTAATAGTTGACGTACTCCCGTGATACAATGTACGATATGAAACTAAGAAATAGTACACATAGCTGATAAAAAATGCAATAAAATTTATGAAAATTTGAACTTTGGTCATATTCAGATTCATGACATAGACAGACATAAGTAAGTAACACACACAAACATACATATATTTGTGTGTGTGTGTTACTTATTACTTAACCTACGCCTGTATATAGTAGGCTCTTTTTACTACCATTTAGGTACGGAATCCTAAAAACTTCTCTATTGATGCAATAATGACGTACTGTAAGATTAATTACAGTAAACATTCATTAAATTAGTTTAGGTGGCACATACTTCCCGACATCCACGATAAACCCTGACATGCGACCGCTGGTAACCGAAAACAACTGTTATTATTCCATGCAGATAACAATTATATGACAAACAGACAAACAGTCTGGGGAGAAAATGGGAAAAACATTTGTCACATCTCTACATAGTTTTTATTGGCGTTGTTTATGATTTTAGAATAATACATAGATATAGTCTATCATCTCAATAATGTTTTAATGAAAAGTTCAGAGTCAGTAGGGATATTTTCTTAATCCATAAATAAACCTTTCCGAAATGATGGGCGGCTATAGCGACTTATTCCACTGACTGATCGCTTGCTATGTGAATTCACTTATCGTCTTTATATGTTTTCAGACGCAAATTTTTTGACCTTTAACACATGTGTAAGTGTGAATATAGCTACAATGTGTCGCATATATACCGTGGCCTCAAAGTGAAAAAAAAAGATACCACTGACTGTACCAAATTCAAATAAAATTTTCAATCCTATTCTAATATTATAATCATATAATTTGTCACAAACATAATACATTATTATTTCATCTACAAATTCGAAATAGTTAAAATCAACTTAACAATATTGTTAATGTATTTTTAGCTTATACAGTTTTCTGTCTACAATTTCTACAAAATACGCCAGCAACAGATTCTGTGAATGCCATAAATAATAAACGTTAAATAATAGCGATTTACGCGCGAACTATGCCTCCGTAACAGATCAAACAGACTATTTTCAACATTTTCCGCCCAAAATTAGCCATGCGCCCACGCAGCGGGCAGTGTCACGCCTGATGGATTATTTCGGGACGCGAATTGCGTCAATAATCTTATTCATATCAAAGTTCAGAAATTTGAAATAGATTTTAAAAGATCTCGTGAATTATTCAATAGGTTAAAATCATCATCATATTAACCTATATTAGTCCACTGCTAGACATAAGGCTTTCCAAGTGCACCACAAACATAAAAAAAAAAAGTAAATGTATTAGGTGATAATTTTTAGCAAAGGAGATTGTTTCTTTCTAACCTTTCTATCAAAACATTTCACACTTATGTATGTCACTTAACGTCAGTTGAAATCGAAGTCATGTGCTGGCACTAATCGATAAAAAAGTCGCCTGACTGTACTACACGGAGTATAGAGGCAGAACAATTTTTTTGTCAATGACTTTACGAGTCTTTCCGTCATAATAACCAAAATTATAAAGTATACATAGCGCAGACCCCTTGACAGGAAGGTACTAGATGCATATAGCAGAAGACAAGGCTTAGAGATATTATTTTGGGTAGCTTTATATATAACAGTGTGATGACAATGAAGTTTCTTGAAGTTATTAATGAGCTTCTTAAATCACCACACGTTAACACAGCTAAGTTAAAACGCGATTATCGTATCAAAGCTTTATACTTATTACAATTACTATTTAAATTTAGCCGTATTAAAACAATTATTCATCGAATATATACGTAGAAGATTCGGTTTTAAAATTAATTTAAAGAATGTTTATGTAACTGTAGTTTGTATTGAGAAGTCAGAACTGTCTTCGCTGTTCCTTTGTTGTTGTATTTAACACAACGGGATACGTCTTCATCACTTCATTGAGTCTATAAATAGACGGAACGAAATGAAGGCGCTAATGAAACCTTATGAAAAGCGTACCATGTGATTGAGAGCAATTGGAAAATTAAACATTTAGTTGGTGCGTGATTTCCTACATTTATATGCATACATACATGCTTCTGGCTATACGTTGGCAATTAGAGTTGGTTAATAAATAAGATATTTCAACGTTATAAAATTTGTAGTAAGCCTTCGCCAAATACCAATCTGCTTGTATATATAGTAAAGTGTGCTTTTTTATTCACTAATTAACAGTTTGCAATCATTATTTTTTTTAGCTAATAAGTTACTTAGCTAACAAAATAGCACCATCTTATAGGAAGGCAAATGCTAATACACTATACATATCCAATTACCATCACGTGGGATCATGGTAAGGCATTAGTGTACGCAGCAGAAAAAAAAAATAGAAAAAATTTATAACGTCGAACACTGAAGACTTATCCTAGTTCAGAGATTAAAAAAGTAAAATTTACGCTTATTTATTTATTATACGCCACATCTACAATGATTAACTATTTACTCTATGTTAGTTACCTTTGTTATTTAAAAACAGTAATGTCTGAAATTTTTTAATAACTTATATTTACATATTTATATTATTAGTGTATAGTATTTAATACCAGGAAATTATTGAATCTACGTTGAAAGTCTAAGCACAGCAAGTCTTTCCACATTTCGGTGATGACAATTATCCAAATAATATTTCCGAGTTGTGAGTGACTCATTATTCAAGCCACAAATTACAACACACATGCTTGGAAAACTCCGTACAAATTTAGTCATTTATTTACAAACAAAACAGTGGACCAAACATTTGGCAAACATCGCAACGAACTATTGGAACGTACCCAACAGTTATAAACTGTGACGAAAACGGAACCTTAGCGAATGATCCAATTCAGTGACAGCAAAGGCGTTTATTGCTTGCGGGTACATCGTCCGCAAACAGATATATCACCTTGACAGCGACACGTATCTCGCACAGTGACCCATTTCTTCGTTCAACAAATCAAATCATCATATATTGTATCACGAGCATTGGACTTTTCCGTTCTTGAAACGATTTGACCCGTACACGTGCGGACATGTGGGCGCATTACTTTGCTGAAAATAGATTTTGTTTACGTAATAAGGAACAGGTTTTTTATTTAAAGCAACACGAACAGCTGTTGCGTACTTTAATCCTTTTGATATCTGCGCTATTATGATGGCGGGTTGATGCGGAGGGTTGTAGCTATCGAGGTGGGTGCGTGGAAACATTACCATAGTTCGCTTTCTATTACTTATGTGACGCCGGAATTATACGGCAAGTGGTAAATGATACGTTACGGAGGTAGTCTAAAATAAATGGGATAAAAATAAATGTTCATTAACGCGTTTTTATTGTCTTTATTAGGATTTAGATAGACACACACCTGTCCCTCTATTTACACGGTACTCAAATTATACGCAGTCTATAAAAAAAATCTTTCTGTTGTGATTTTACAACTGTGTTTTTTATCGGTTATGGGCTAACACTCCACCTCGCTTTCACCTGAAAATAGGTGACAATGAGGCCGTAAATGTTGAAGTATGTTTACCCAGAACACTTCTTGCTTTCACATATATGACCAACGGAACACAGCAATGCTGTTATGGCGGCAGATTGACATTGAGGGTGGCACCTAGTCCGGTGGGTTCGACCTCTATAAATCGAATTCGGGAGTTCCTCATTACGAGGTCAGCAACTAGACTTTTACGCGATCAGTATTACCGACATCGTGTAATTCGAATACCGTGCAAATCGGCGGACATGTGTAACTACACCGTACCGTAGAAAACGTATAGTTACACGTTTTCTACGGTACAGTGCTACAGCACTACCACTATATTAGAGAATGAACATTGGTAGAAAATGATCGGTTTACACTAGCCAGTAGCGATACGCAAACATCACGTTTGTGTATCGCTACTGGCGCGGCGCCTTCCGCACAAACACACGAATAAATCATAATTAGCACGCACCGCCCGGGAGTCGAACAGTGCCGCCGC
>DWQX01005247.1:0-13370 GCA_018245475.1 Pharmacophagus antenor
AGAGCACTAATTTTTGGAGTTTTATTCAATATTGTAATTTTTTCAAGGTGGTCTCAAACTTTTGGCCGGCAGTGTACTACTTTAAACAAAAAATAAAAACAAAATTTGGCATCATGTAAGTGTGCCTTATTAGTTCCATTTCAAAATTGAAGCAGAGCTACCGGATTAATTTTCTTTACAAGTGCAAAATGATGCAATACTAGTATTAAATACGTACAATTTCTGCTTTAAGTTCAAAGTTAAAAAGAATTAATGGAATGAAGCAAGCATTTATTTTATTTATAACGATTGGTTTAAGGTTTATATTTAAATATCACATTATTATTATTGAAAAAGCATATTAATGCATGTTATTGATTTCGATTGAAAAGTGAACTATATTGGGTACTACGAAAGGTCAATTTTGTTTACAATCGCGAAATCAAGTAATTCCAATTTTTAATATAAATAATTTCTGTTCTACATTTAATTAAAGTTAAAAAGAATATAAAGTAGATCGAGAATTCATTTTATTAATGTTAAATAATAAAAAAAATACCTTCGCCGGTTCAAATTGAAATACCGCATCATAGTTATTGAAAAAAAAAGAAAACAGTATAAATGTATTTTTTCCGTAATTCAATTTAGCGATTCTTTATAGAATTTTATTAAGCTTTCGATAGTTTTATTCCTATCACGGTAAATGTCGAACTGTAAGAAAACCTGTTGCGGTTGGAACTCGACGACGGGCTTTGCATTTATAATTAACCAAATGAAATTAATGCAAAATAACAAAAAAATTAAAATACGTTTTTTCAAAGAGAGAATTATATTTTTACAGTTTTCCTATTATGGACATTTTTTTTTATTTTAAATTGGAAACTTCGTGGAAGGATTTAAAAAAGACTTGATTCAGACTTCAACATATTATGTATAAACAATACCTTAACTGATCAGCTTAAACTGTTTTTTTTAAATTTCGCTCTAAAGAGCTAGTACGTCTTTATTTTTTTACACTAGCGTTTCCATTATTGTAATTTATACGAAGATAGCCAAGTAAGTGTCTAAATTAAAGATGGACTAATTGACTTTAAGTGTAATAAGTTTATAATTTTTATATTTAGTTAATAAGAGAAGTAAACTTTGATGTACGTCGACACATAACGAATGGATAATCCAGTGCTGGAAAAACACGTAATAATTTGATAATATCTTGATAACCGTGTTTTAGTGCAATAAAATAAAAAAATATATATATTTACAGTGATAAGAGGAATAGCAATAAGAAAAATATGTTTTACAATCTAAATATTCTAACGTGTTTAGGGCAAATGTATCGTATACGAATTGCCAATTGCATCAGGTTGCGTAAAATTGGCGTCACCGATCACCCACTACCGAAATTCTTTGAGTGAAAGTGGCCGCCTCTCGCCTGCCGCGGAGGGGAGAACGACCTCGTCCAAGGAGAGAGGGGAGACGCGCTATTTCACACTGTTGTGTAAGGTGTCACTTGACAATCGGCACTCTTGTATATACCCGAATGTTTACATTAACGACAATATCGTCTACCATATGAATGATTGGCAATCTTTCCGGTGGTGACAATGGAAGCGTTTTAAGCGCCATGTTTGATTACGCACAACCACCATGTGGAATCAGTTGTCTCCAGCGGTATTTCCGAACTGATAAATCTTGGGAGCCTTCAACAAAGAGAGCGACCTCCTTCCTTAACACTAGATTTAACGACACATTTCTACGGTTTTTTTTTCGCATCTGTATTAGTTTTGTGCATTATTGCATTCATATTTTTTGCCGTTTCGCAATAAAATATATAGAGCAATGGCGCCAGAGGCGGTATGAAAAAATAAAAATATATCAAACGCGTATCATTATACGTAACTTCTTATATAGAGTCGTGTCCAGTCGAAACGAATTCGCATTCCATCGGGTGAGCGGCACGCCCGTTTGCCTTACTCTTCCTGTAATGAAAGCGCCATCATACAATGGACCGAAGCGGGCCGAAAATTATTTCCGTCATCAACGAGATCATCATCCGTTTGATCCATTTTTCTTTAATTATTTTAACATTGCGTCTATTCGAAACAGTATGTTCAGATACATTAGTAATTATTAATTAATCATGTCCATATGTATGTTAATGTACTTAAACTTTTTTTAATGCCTCAGCGGCGCGGTGGTATGCAGTCCCGGGTTCGATTCGCGGGCCACAGGTGTAGCGGAGTCTTGATGGTGGTAGTGTTATTTCAAACAAGGCTGGCTAACTACCACTCTCAGTGTCAATCTACGGTTATAACAGCATTGCTGTATTTCACCAGTTATTACGTGAGAGCCGGAAGTATTCTGAGTAAGCACGCTTCACGTAAAACTCATTGTCACTTATTACCAGTTGAAATCGAGGTCAATCGTTAACCTGTAACCGATAAAAAAAAACAGATAGGTTATATCCTTAAACTATGTATCAACAAGTATCTATATATGAATTACGTGTTAACTTTGAGAACTAAATCTTCTCAAAGTTGACACAATAATCATACATACAAATTTCTCAATTGTGTCTCATTATAAAAACAGTGTCAAGATTTTGGGAACGCTTAATACTGAGTGATCCGTGACTCATCAGTGATCTTGTAAACGATGGTCATCTTGATATCAGCAACAGATTAAAAGAGTAAAAGTTCTTTTCATTTCATTTTCATAACTCATTTACAGAACGATACTTAACCTTTTTCATCATCTATAACTATGAAGTTATTTACAAAAGAAAGGAAATTATGAAAGAGTACTCGTCTTTCAGTGCAACATAAATAATATTAAGAAAAGCCAACCTTTATTCTTATCTCTAATCTCGTAAAAACTGAATCATATCGCTGAATTCCTAGTAGACGGTGAAGAATTTTAAAACGAAAAATTAAAGCTTATTCGAACTTAAAACTACCTAAGAAAAAAGCTCTTGGAAAGTACAAAATGGTAGCATATCTGAAACCCCACCAGTTCGGTAATTATGCGGTCGCGAGAGATCAAAAAAAAATCACAAACAACCACTCAGTTCCTAGAAGGTAAAATTTTATAAAAAACTGTCCCCCTAATAATATAAATATTTTATGATTCCGTATTGCGGTTAACTTAAAAGTATGGTGACGTTAATGCATCAAGCGTTGTTTTATTAGTTTCTTGCCTTTTCATAAAGTTAGACACCATCGGGTTTTCACATTAGTGTAGGAGTTAAAGCTATCATAAAAGCATATGCTGTGGTAAATAACAAGTAAATAAAATTTACAATCAGATGTTTTATATCGCAGTAACATTAAGATGTAATAAAAAGGATATAAAAGACAGTAATAAATAGAATATATATTAGAAACGGGAGTTGTGTGAGTAGACTAGAAAAATAAGGTCAGCACGAAAATGTTTAGAGTACTAAAAATATATAAGTAGTGAAATAAAGAAACTAATAGAACAAGAATTATATATAGAAAACTAAACTTAGTTTAAATATAATAGTTATATAAAAGTATATTAATTAAAAATGTAATAATATAAGTAGTAGTCAGTAGTTTCCTAAGTAATGAAAAGACGTAATTTAGTAAAAACCAATGTAAGTAAAAACCTTCTATAAGAATATCAGAGGAGGAGCAGAAGTAATAAAAAAAAATACAAATGTTTTGGACATACATTATTATCATATCTTTTTTTAATCGGCTATGGGATAACACTTGGCTTTGATTTCACCTGATGATAAGTGACAATGGGGCCCTAGATAGTGAACCTTGTTCGCCCAGGATACATCTAGCATTCACATGTATGACTACCGGAATACCATAATGCTGTTATGGAAGCAGATTAAAATTTAGGATGGTAGCTAGACAGGCGGGTTTGAAAAACCTTACCACTATTCAGACTCCACTACTCTTGTGATCCGGTAATCGAACCTGGGACCGTGTTACAAAGCAAGCGGGTTAACTACTGCGCCATAAAGACAAAGTCAAAAAATATCGCACTATAATTTCTGTGCTATAAAGTGCTGGACCTAACAAATATTAAAGACATTAATTTTTCCAGCGGCTGTACTCCCATACAAGCCTGAAACCCCGTCACACCGCATTTAAGCAATATAGTGCACTAAAATTATTAAATCATAATTGCTATAAAGTCTAAATAAAACCACATTTATAAAAAAAATAGAAATATCACGAAACGTATTATTTTTTTTGTGCACACATGCAACATGTGTATACAAATCCTCGGTCTTGCTATGCAGACACGCCCTTGAATGTTTCTAAAGTTTTCGTTTTATTTGGATTTAATTCCTCTATTTTTAACATACATTGTTGAATTTCTAGAAACTATGATCCTTTTCGGGTATATAGGTTTAGGTATTATAAATATATTTCTAACATTTTGTTTCTAGCTCAAGCGAAACGTTGGGCGTGGTACAAATTTCTTTTAGTAAATCCATTTGTGTCCTCTGTGTCTATCGAGACTAATAGAGGGTTCACTTCGTAGTAAGTGACGAGACTTGACCATTATATAGACAATAATATAGGGATTAACCAGCACGCATAAAACACACATTTTTATGAACTCCATCGCGACTTAATTTATGATAAGTGACAGACGGTACTGAATTACTTTTATTAATGAACACATCATCATATTATGATCGTCTTTTTTATCGATTATAGGCTAACACTTGACAATGTATCGCACTTTATTTCAAGTAACAACGATGTCGTAGATAGCGAAGCGTGCTAATACGACCCGGGAATTGAACTCAAGATCGGGTTTCACGGCAAGTGGTAAGACATTGCGCCATGGAGGCTGTCAAATTGAATTAGTATAGCATCTATACCTAAAATGATAAATCTTCAGAAACTTTACTCGCCCTTCATACGGGAACACAGTAACGTTTGCATACTTCGGCTCGATAACGGAAGTAGTCCCTTCAGGGTAACCTAATTAGACTGTCTTGGTTATCACACCACTTGGTTATCAATAGGAACGAACAATAAATATATCTTACATCGTCATAAATTTGTAAAACAGTGACACAAAAAGTTCACTTCATATAGTATACGAGGCGAAATTTTATTTAAGTACTTTTCTACGCGAAACAGGAATACAATCCGCTGTTATCTTACAAATTGCGCCGCAATAGGGCGTTGTCTAAAGGTCGGCTACATTCCAAAATTGTGAGTCCAGTCCAGTCGCCAGCTGGTACGAACCGCGCGGCGCCCATACCCAACTTAGAATTTATTATTATTATATTATTATACCTATATGCAACTTATGCCTGCTGTGTTAATTAGATACCTTTGTTCGGAAACGAATCGTAGTAAAGATTATTACTATAATAACATTTTAACTTATAAATTGTTCTTTTTTGTTGACAAAAGAAGAAATAATTACCAAAGTAGTATTATAATACAGAATAAGTATTGAAGACTGAGGCGGCAATTTGAAACGTATGTAATACATGATGAAATAAAAAATGGAATTTTATTGATTTTGTCAATATACTGTTTACAATGAAGCGTTTACCTATCTATTTTAATTTTTTTTAACGATTATATCCATCATTCGGAAAAGTCAACGATCCAATAAAAGACAATTTTTTCAACATTTTTGATACCATTAAATCTATTATTGTATACTTGTAACTCACCGTAATATTATTATATTACGGTGAGTTACAAGCTAATATTTAATTTTCATTGAAGGGAATTGGAAGTTTGGTATTTTTTTATTTATTTATATAATTAAGCTTAAAGAATGAAAAATTGTGAATTCTCATGATTCTGTTAACTGTATAAAACATCAAATTATAACTTATGTTCGCAAATAATTCAGCCTATTACGTGTTTAATTTAGCTAACATTTAACTGCGTTATGTTTAGTAAATACACATACCAACTTTTATTATTTTTATATAAACAATTTAAAAATAAACTTTGTTTTATTCACACTGATTTAAATTTCGGGCAAGTCTCATAAAGCTTCATATATAAGAGCATTACTTTTAAGATATTTATTATAATAAATTACGGTACGGCTATAATAAAACGAACGTTCAATAGTAAAAATTTAAAATTGAAAATTTCAATAGTAATAATGACACATGTAGTTCATTGTTACGCCTAAGCAAAAAAATGTAGTACGTTATTAAGAACACATGCAAATATTCAGCAATTAATTAAAATGTTAAATGTTATTCGGTTGTCCAATTAAAAAATAAAGTTAAAAATAATATTTACTTCGCACACATTTCTATTTTTCAACAATTTTATCAAGAAGTTTATAGAGTAAAATGGAATGTGAAGCAACTTACCTATGACGTCATATTGACGTCATTCATTGACATTTGACATTTCAACGCTCCCTTGTTTTTAGTACATTAAAATATTTACCAAAAATGTTACGTTCATATATAGAGGCCCAAAAATAATATTAAAGTTTCACTAGTCATTATATTAATAGAAAAATTCTTACAAAATATTATTTAGCCGATAAAACAGAAATAACTAAATAGTTTTATTTGCAAATGTAAATATTTAAATTTTAATAACAATGAAACCGGGAAAAAGTGTAGAAGTTAAAGAAGAAATAGTGGAAGTGCATACCGCTGCCCGGTCACCTTCGCCAAAATGTAAAGAACTTACAGCTAAAAGTAGATCAAGTTCGAGAAAACTCTCCAACGGTCATGTAGCTAGTCACGGTGACCCGTCCCCCACAGCCGAAAAGCCTGAAATATCGGCAGAAAAGGTTAAAACTAAAGAAAGTTGGATAAATTCCGAACAGGAATCACTCGACGTTGAAGTACCTATTCATGATCAAATAAAAATGGGCATTTTGGGATTTGTTGAGAAAGAAATCAAGAAATCTGATAAGAATCCTTCTTATGTCTTTTATTCGCATGACCCAAATGGTTTGGAAGAAAAGTTTATGAAAACATTGTCTAGACCCTCAAGTGGACATAAAGAAAAGAGGAGCCCTTCATATAGGAAAAAAAAGAGACACTCATCCCGTCATAGAGATAGAGATCTTCATGATTTTGAAATTCCCGGTTCAAGTCTCAGTGCTTTGGAGAAGGTAAATTTATGAAAGAAAGAATTTTTTATATAATAAAACTAACAATGGACATCTGTTTGTACTTACATAGATCTGATTCTCTAGTGTTACATAATTCAAAAATTCTATTATAATTTTCACCTCCTTTATCTAGACGTTGTTGCATAAAAGGCTAACATATTTTTAACCACTCATATGAAAATAATGTTGATTACTTTAATACATATATTTGTGTCTGTCTCTGACATTGAAACAAATTGATATGAAATATTTATTATTATTTTTAATAATAATCAGTATTATTCTGAAATGTATAAAACAAAGATATGATATGTTGTAGTATATTCAGCAAGTTTTATTTATTCAAGTATTATTTTTAGTGAGTTGTCTGAAAGCTATTGCTTTCATAGAGATAAGACTGCCCATTGTATATTTAAATAAACATTTATATTTGATTGTATTGTAAATTTTGCTTTTATTTTTATTTTTGATGTATAATAAAGTATATTATTATAAGTATTATATTGTGTTCTCAGTGATATCAACGTTTTACAAAAAAGAAATGTAATTGTTAAGTGACATAATAAACTTTTTCTTTTTCCAATAACTAATCTCAATAATTAAAAAATTTTAGGTCGATGATTATTTAAAAGAATACAACAGAGATGAGGTTGTTACTTTAAGTGGCGAGTTGGAAATTGAATCAAATGACATTGAGAACAACAACGGCGTTTCTAAAGAGCTGAGACACAAGCCCCGGAAGACAAGAAGGAAAGTGAGAGATGAGAGACATGAGAGTAATAGTAAAGATGTGAGCCCAAAAGTGTTTAAAACGGGAACTAAAAAGCCAAGTACCAAACCAGGCAAGTCATTGTAATATTGACTATGAAATTTTTATTAAGTCTCTTGTTGATTAAAATAACATGTAAATTTACATCTAAAAAAGCTATAATTCCAAAATGAATTTTATTTTCAGCCAGACCGAGTGACCTAACAACGATGCTGGAAAGTCTGGAGTCAAATGTACCATATCATGATCAGTATATTGACAATCCATTTTCATCACCATCACCCCTGACATCACCGAATGATGAAAGGCTAGACCCATTCGC
The DNA here is from genome assembly GCA_018245475.1 of Pharmacophagus antenor. Taxonomy (NCBI): domain Eukaryota; kingdom Metazoa; phylum Arthropoda; class Insecta; order Lepidoptera; family Papilionidae; genus Pharmacophagus; species Pharmacophagus antenor. Next base: position 8,178 of record DWQX01005247.1, read on the forward strand.
TTCCAGAAGAACCGATAAAATATACCTTCAAGGTGGTGGCACGTTCCAAGCAGTGTCCAGAGACATCTTACAGCACCAACAGTCTAGAGATGAAGATAAATATTTGAGGTTACTATACTTATTATGTTCATAATGAAACATTTATGTGACTGATAGACATAATTTTTAATCTAGCAATTAAGCCTTACTTGTAGTACCATCACATATTTAAATGATAATCCTTAATGTATTAAATAACAATTAATTAATATGATAAAGAAAAATTTGATTATTATCTGCCATTTTATGAATAACACAGTACAATTGTAATATTTATGTTTTTTTAAATTTAACATGGCTTGGTTATTTTATTGTGTAAGACTTTATACAGACTGTTATTTTGATTTTATTTACTTTTAATTTTATTCCGAAAAATTTCATTTCTGAAAAAAAAAAAACACTTATCGATCTTTACAGAAATAAAGATTTTTTTTTTTGTAAATTTTGGGTTAGGTTAGATTAATTAGATAATCCCAATAAAAAAAATATAAGTAGCATCATGCCCATATTATATTTTTTGTAATTATATTCCTATCATCTTATTATATTTCTATCTGTTCTTGATAATTATTGTTTGGATATTCCTGTAACTAGCATTGACTCATACCTTTGAAATATATTATTTAAACTCTTGTATGAACACAATGCATTAAGACTGTAAGATACATGTCTTGTATTCCCAGGTTGGGTGACTTGACACCATTAGACGTGGCTTTAACTTTACAAAAGGCTTGGCGGAGCTGCGCACCGGCCTGCCATGGTGTACTAGGAGGCCTGTCGTTGATGCATCTACTGCTGATCAGCTACTCCGACAGTCTCGACGGTGGACACTTGTCATTTCATGCCGTCGTCACTATGCCATACGTTGCTACGTACTATTTCTTCTGTGTGCTGTGTTTACTCTCAGTATTGGACAGGTGAGAAGTTAAAATGATATGGAACTGGTATATATAACAGGTATTTTGTTTTATTTGCTCAAAAAGTTATCGCATTTATAACAGATATATTTTTGATTGCTTCCCTGGCGGAATGGTATACCATTAGCCTTGTAACACAGAGGTCCTGTGTTCGATTCCGGGCCAATTGAGTAGTGGAGTCTGGAATGGTTATAATGAAAAATAATAATGTTGTTTTTTCAAACCCGCCTGGCATTATTTGCTGTCAAAATAGCGTTGCTGTCTTCTGGCAATTATAAATGAGGGAGGCAGAGTGTTGAGGGCAAAAACGCTTCCCCATCTACTGCATCATTGTTACTTAACATCATAAGAAGTCTAGATCAAGTATAAGTAACTCTATTAAAAAAAAGTAATATTATTCTAGATTTATTCTATGCATAAATACTTACTTAATACAAATTGTGAATGTCGTTTGTCATTGAATGCAGGCTCGACGTGACAAGTATAGACTTGTCGCGCGGGCTGCAGCCGTGGTTCCAGCCCATCGTGCTGGTGATCCTGTACACCGCGTGTCTGCTGGTATGCACCGCAGCGCGTATGTACGACGAACTGATGGTTTACCAGTACGCGCCGTTAGTTGCCAACGTCACGGGGAATATGACCACTGTGAGTATCCAACTTCTTGTTCCATGTTTATCAGATGGGAAGAAAGAAGGGGTTTGGGGAATAAGGTCATCACCTATTTCTTTATTCAACCATTTATTCTTTGTATACAGTTATGCATAAACATAGTTACTATATGAGCAAAAGTGAGATTAACTCCACAAGAGTTCTCAATCAGAAAATATTAAAGCAACGAGAAATATGGTTGTTTTTATGGGTTTAATATGAGTATATTAATTAGAATAAAAAAAAATCGGACGTAAACATTTGTAATACGTAACTTAAACAAAAATTAATACAGGCAGATTCTGGGCGAGCATCATCTACAGTGTCATTGTCACTTAACAACAGGTGAAATCGAGAACAAGTGTTAGTCCATATCCGATATAAAAAAGTATTCCTACTTTTATGCCTGTATAACCTTGGTTTCTTCGTTTTGCAATTCAAGAGATTAGCTTGTGCACCACAGAGAACAGAGACAGTATATTGAGAGTTCTTTTCTTTTAATTTCAGCCAACAATACCTACCTTCTACCACACGTGGACGCACTTCTCTATATGGCGTGCGGTACTGTCGATCCTCGGTTTAGTTTACTTCGTGATATCCAGCCCCCAAGACCTGGTGCATACTAACCTCAGCAAACTGCTACAGTTCAAACACTCGCTACAGAGTATTGGATGATTCTCCATTACAAAAATGCCGCATCTCTGGTATATATTTACATTTTAATATTTTTTTTTATTTACTACCTGTGCCTCGCAAATCTAAACGCCCCATGTCATATATTTAAAATTATTAAATAAATTAACAATTTTTCCATACATTGGACTATCAAATGCAAAAAGAGTTATAAAAATATCTCTTCTAGTTCCAGAGATGTTTCTTAGTATACCTATATAATATAAAAGGATAACCTTATTAGTATACCTCTATATCTCAAATGTTTAATGATTACAAGAAAAATACGCTTTATTGTCATACGTTAATATTAAAGAAACTTTATTTATATCTGACATAAGGTTGAAAGTCGTTTGAAAATGTAAAGTTTATGCACAAATGTATGCTGATAAAGTTTCCGTCTCATTACTTCTCTACTGTTATGGCAGCTACTTCGATATTAAGATTTACGCAAGTAATAACATAGTTTATGATAAATTTAACTTTAAAGGTAGCATACCAAAGTATTTTTGAAATGACCAGTACCTGTTAGACATATCTTAATTATTTTACATTACGTTCTTCTACTTTAACCATTGAAAGAAAGTTTTTATTCTCGATAATATTAAAAATATGAATCATTTTAAGACATATTTATCTTAAAGATCATAAAGAGTTTTATCAATATGTTTATTATAACATATCTGATATCATATGTAATTAGTTATGAAAATATTATATATATCACACTGAAATAATTACAGGATAATTATTTATTGCATTACATTTAGTAATAATATATAAAATTATAATAAAGAAATATTAATGACTAATATCATTCTTCAATAAATGACCAAAAGCTCGCGCATATATCAATATGTTTTTGTAAAAATATAATATTTTTACGCTAGTAAATCTTATAGAATTATAGAAGATTGTTGTCTTCTGTATGTATCATTTAGGATGGTTAAATATGTTGAAAAGACATAAGAATGATCTCATTGCTTATTTTCTAGTCGCAATCCAAATGATATTAGTATTTATGATAAGAAATTACAAATGTTTTCTTTTTTTTTGTACAATCTAGTCTTTGCGGTACAGATAACAAAACTTTTGTTATCTATGGTTTTCATTTGCATAACCTATAAAATTATTTACACATAAAAAACCAAATTCATTTCCACAGTTTATATTAATTATGTAGTTATTATTAAAAAAAAACCTTATGTTCCTAAATTATAAATTATCCTAAATTATAAATCTAGTAATTACACTACCAGGGTTCAAAATAATGAAAAGTATAAACTGTGGTATATTTAGAAACAGAATGCATTGTTAGTAATGTGTTATTATATTTGTTTAAAGTTGAGAATTTGTACTTTAGGTTCTTACTTTTTAAGGTTGAGTTTTATTTAATTTATTAATGTAATAAAAATTGTATTCAAAATTGCACTATGGCTGCCATTATGTTATGATAATTTTCAAATGACCAAAAGGCAATATTGTCTTGTGTTCATGTGCTTTAGGCTTCATACAAATTATTCTCCTTCCATCTCTTTGTACTATGTTATTAATGGCATAGAAAGCATTTTAAAGTAAATATCGTCATAAAAATAGTTAACATATTAAAATGAGAGATGAGTTCATAAATAAACGTTCTTCTCTTTCCGAAATGGAATTTATTTCAGACTACCCACTAGAAAGAAGCATTATGGAAAGCAAAGAAATCACTAAAACTCTAATGAACAAACAAATAAATAAAATCAAAGTATCAATTTGTAATATGAAAATAATAGGTTTTTACTCAATTCATGTGAATGTTGACATGCATATGCATTAATTTTTTTTTAATATTTTTGTGTCCGTCTGACTGTGTCTGTTTTTCCGGCTAAACTCGGAAAGGGTTGAACCGATTCTGACTGTTCTGAGATTTGCACATAGCTGAACGATTGAAATAGGCTTTATAAGGGCTATTCCACATATATTATTAAAGATACGCGCATAATATGAAATTCGATTAATAAATTTGTGAACAGTCTCCTTAGTGCTATGACCTACGTACGTCATTGATAAACGTTTGTGTATTTAACACTTGGTTTTACGTGACCTGTCGTTTTGACTCGACACTTATTAAAGATTTCGCTACACCTATGTGCGTCCAAATTTTTAGAGCTTTCTGTTCGTCATTTATGCAAACTTATTTTTCTAAAAAATTAAAATATAAGGATTGATGTATGAAACGACCGTAGTCGCGATAAGGATGTAAAAGTGTCCGTAAATTCGATGTTAGGAAATAATTTAGGTCTCCTTGTGGCGCCAAAAATATTAATACAAAACGTGCGGCCAGTATGTATTAATTTAAACCAATGAATATAACTTTACTATCGTACAAACAATGCTTAGGAATTGAAGATAATGACATTGTTAGCCTAAACGGAAATTGATATAACATGTTAATAATTATTACATATCTATGTTAAAACGTTTAAAATGTAAGAATTGATGTATATTATCGAAAGTAGTTTATAAATGAAATTTATTAATCGGTTAAGGGACTGACAAACTTGATGATATGGAGATATTATTTTAAAGATGGGATATAATTTTAAGGATGGGGAAATTATAGACTGTAGACTTGTATCGTGTGTAGAATAAATAAAATTATTCATGTGGTATGCTTGTTTCTTTTTACCCTGTATTGTTACGATGACTTATATTTATCGGTTACGGATTAACGTTTAGAGCTCGCTTTCACCTGATGTTAAGTGACAATGAGGCCGTTAAATATGTTCGTTCTGAATACATCTGGTTCTCACGTGTATGACTGCCGGAACAGCAACGCTGTTGTGGCGGCATATTGACATTGAGAGTGGTAGCCACGCCGGCGGGTTCGAAAAACCGTACCACCATCCGATCACCACTAATCCTGCGGCCCGGG
>DWQX01005248.1:0-13369 GCA_018245475.1 Pharmacophagus antenor
TACGATAGATGCACTACCCTCACACATTGTCACATCTAAGTACACTGATGCGTGTAATATGACATTATTTCCATTGTTGCTATAGTAACTCTATAATTGAATTGTATTATAATTTTACGTACACACGCACACACACACACACACACGAATTTATTTCTCACACATTCATAACACATTTACATAATTTATAACGTCGAAAAGTGCTATGTGGTAGCCTAATTTGTATAAATTGATTTTAATTCGATCTGATTTCTAGGTCATTGTTTGAATATACATTATTAAAACATGCTCATAAATTAAAAAAAAAGTTTTATCTGATCACAGATAAACGTAATATGATTTGACTTCGTCCGTAGCACCTGAGTATTAGTAGTGGAGTTTGGAAGATGTTTTGAAACACTTATTAATTAGTTATGGGCTAACGTGGCCTCGATTGCACCTGGTTAAGTGACAATGAGGCCGTAAATGGTGAAGCGTGTTCGCGCAAAACATATCTGCACCTCGCATATATGATTTCCAGAATACAGAAATGCTGTTATGGCGGCAATCTGACGTTGTTAAACAAGCCTAGCTAGCTACCAACCTCAATGTAACCTGCCGCCATAACCGCATCGTTTTATTCCATCAAGGCACGGAGGAGAGTACTCGTAATCCGGGGGAACACCATCTACAGCCTCATTGTCACTTAACATGTGTTTTCTTGTAAATGTTAAGAGACAGACAGAATCGGGGATTGATTATAAAAAACAAAAAAATATATTTCACGTAAAAAATAATGCTATGTGGTACATTATTTTAAATAAACGAGTTGACTTTAACATCATGTGTAATCGAGACCGATTGCTTTAATTTAAAAAATGTCCAATCGAGAAAAACAAAAACTAGTATCAAACTTTAATAAAAATAGTTTCCATAGGAAATATAATAGCCTATTTTACTCGTGGATGGCGATTCGTACGATTTAAAAAGATCTTTCAGTACAAGTTCCTGCTGATTTTTTTTCTAACAAAGCGCTCGTGTGTCACGAATGTTACTTTAACGAAGGCCCGGAGTTGGCATAATCCTCGACCGTCTACCTCCCCGAAGTTTCTTATATTAGTTCGAGTTAATTTTAGATAAGCTAAAAAGATTCTGTCAATTAAGAACGGCTCGCTTTCTTACATGATCGATAGAATTTGAAATGAGAACACCATTAAAACCTCTATGGTTATCTGCGATCATTTACGCAAACAATTAAACATGCAAAAATAATTTATTGAATTAAGCGTTACTTTGTGAAACTGCATGACAATAAAACAAAATTTATTTCGTATAAATTATAGTTTGGTTGATTAAAAAATAAATGTGAATGTCTAACATAATTAAATAAGTTTTTTTTAAAATTTATATAACTCGTAGTGGTAGAAATTTTATTATAAAAACATTTTTTTTATATTATACATGTATATAGTAGTACCTGACCATTATCATATCTGATTGTAACGAGAGATGTGATAAAACTCTTTCCAGTTTGACCATGGACTTTAATTATTAATAGATATACTCGTATGTCAACCGCATGTTAGTATGTGTAATGTTTTGTTTTATTAATTTAATGTATTGATAAGTATTATTATAAGAAAATGATTCTCTTTTTCCACTGCCTGCTTCATGTCTGTGACCGCACAATTTTCTTAAATAATCGTTTTTGCTTCGCGTATTAATTATATGAATTAAGTTACCGTTTGCAACATATTTTCATTGTTTTTTGCAATAGTATTTTTAATTCATTCATATAAATAAATTAAAATCAACCTCCTTGTGAAGGTGAACACTAATTCAGCTGAAATTTTAAATGAAGCATACACTTTGGTGTGTAGTCCAAAATAATTCTGAATTACGGTCGGGAATGCACGAAAACGTGAAAGGTGACTGCCTCGTATAAACCAAACGTCTGCAGGGCTGTGAGTACGACTTAACACTAAGCGCATTACTCAAGACAAATGGGCTACAACATTTCTAAGACTGCCGGTGCGTTCAACTCGTGGTGCAAATGTTGAACGCGGCAAAGTGGTACCACCCCGTCTCATTCATGTCTATTTTTAACCTTTAATACATAATTCTTCGTTCCAAAAAGCTGGCTAAATACGCTATAAAACTTTTAAAAAAGAAACTTAAAAAAAAAACAAAAATATGATTAGAAATCGTGAACAGATTTACAATGCCTTTTTTTATGTTCCCACCCTTAACGATTAAATGTATTTTTTTAAATGTTTAAACTTTTGTAACACCTATTATTATTTCCATTATGTTGTCTTGAATAAGCATGGTTTTGTGTGATTTCAAATTCGAGGTATCTTTTTTTGTCTTTTGGACAAAAAACAACTATCAAAAATGACGGATGCTTACATATTTAAAAAAATATACGACGAACCGAGAACCTCCTTTAAATTTTCGGTTAAATAAAATGAATATTACAAATTAAATGCGTAGTATCGTGGTTGCCAAAAAGATCAATCGGTTTTAACTGGTTTTCTTAGCTCAAATAAAAATATAGAATAATTCGATAGAGCATGTTCTTAGATATTATTACCGTCATCATCTGCTGAAATAGGCCCAAAGCTGGACATAGACACCCGTATGAACCTTCACACAGCTTGCTTCTACATTGCTTACCTCCAGCGGATTCCCTTACATAGTTATAATTAAAAAAGTAGTTCGGCTGTTGGTTGACCATCAATTCTCTTTCAGTGTTGAAAAAAAAACCTGTTAAATTAACTCCATTTTCTCTTTCGCGTTCAGAAAAGAAGCAGGACAATAATAAAAAACTTACTAAAAGCAAAAAGAAAGAAATATTCTCTACATTATTTATAATAGATATTTATAATATATCTATATTCTCTAATACAATACTCGGACTAAAGGAAAGGGCAACGGTATTTCAGTTCCAGTCACTGATTGAGCGGTGTGATGCTCACATTCTAACGCTACATTAGAGCTAACGACTGAAGAAAAACCACTCCGACCTATACCAGTGAGATTTCTAGTACCTTTAACGAAGTTCATAATTATAATCAGAGCAAATGAGTTCATTAACTCGCCGACATTATTGCCTCCGCCCGACAAATCTCTCTTTAGAAGAAGAAATGTTCTGTTACTAGAATTGTTTTCTCGCTTTCACATATAAAATCAACACTGCTACGAACATTGGTCAAACAACAAACTAAATTAAGCTCATTTGATGAGAATACGTCTGTCCATGAACATAGTGTTGCTAGTATAGACTTTTTACTTTTGTATCACTTGCATTGTAGCACGAAGACCTTGGTTTCCCGCGGTCACAGGAATGTAATGAGTTGTGGATGGTGGTCAACCTGTCCTGTAAGCTACTACAATCGATGTTGACCGGTCGACGTCAAAGGTTTTTTTTTATTCGACAATCATACATGTATGCAGATAATTCTTTCTTTCACTTAAGCAGCAATAATACAGGTAAAAAAAATACATCAAAACAATTTTAAACTTAAAGTGATTTTGCGTCAGAGAATTTTTTTTTATTCAGAATTAATCAAAAAATCGAAATAAGCAATTGTGGTAGACTAAGAAGCGAAGCACTGTGAACGCTAAGTCGTTAGACTAATCCGATTACCAATTTTAGATAAACCAGACTCTGCATGGTCTGTTAGTCTTTAGACTTTAGAGCTCTAGCCCTTTTGTCACTGGGTCGACCTATGGATGTACAGTCCGAGGTATCTGCTAATGGAACAAAGGACTGCGCAGGGTTGATACTGTATGTTAGTGCGCTAACTCTGCCGTTTGTAGAAATTTATCTCTGATTAGACGCTACGTAGTAGACAGTATACGTCGCAATAAATGTTAAACATGAAAAATCTTTAAATACAACAAATACAGGTCGAACATGTATGAAAATAGCAATATTCTTATTGTTATCCTTCGAAGCAAAAGGAGAGTGTAATAACACAGCAAGCATTAACGTCGGTAGGTTATGTTAATTCCATCGACTGGATTTATTTCCTATTCAGTACTTTTTTTTACAAAAGTGATTTAGTAGAAAACTATACAAGCTATTATTTATTCTAAAAATCTATTGAGCCGTAATTCAAAAGTATTTCTAACATAGTCAACTTTGCTAGAACTGTCGACCGCAATCAAACTAAACTCTCTACTTGCAGTTTAGTCCATGTTTAACTACTTCGTTATTTACTTAAATTAATTGCAGTTTTCACTACGAAGCCCATGTTTTAAGGTATATAATAGTGCTAAGAAATGAAGTAGAAGAATGAATAAAAATATGAAAAAAAGAATTATAATTGAACTTGCGGTCTCGTTACGGCATTCCGAAGAAGAGGCCGAAATATCTGAAAGATACACTTCCGGAGGAAAGTTAGGACAAAGTCGGGTTTCAACCGACTAAAACCCGTCGTAATGCACCAGGGGCGACTGACAAGGGGCCTAGGGATCTTGGATGTCACCGATATCCATCTGCATTTTTCCTAAGCACAAACCGGAGATGTATAACTGTCTCAAGCACTCTTACAATGCTAGAGAGTTGATTAGTGGGTCGAAAAGTCCCACTCTTAGAAACCCGTTACATACTCTTCCGTTCTTAACAGTACACAACTACAAACGTTTGTTACTTATCGGTTTGTAATGACTAAAAATAAAAAATTTCGAAATAAATTACGAATACCTAAGAGAAATTCTATAGCAAGAAAAATATATTTTATCACAATTATTAAAATAAAGGTTAGGGGAAGTGTTTGGACTTCTAGTGTTGACAATTCTGGAGTACAGGGCAGACAGGATTTCCTTCCTTTAGGATTGCATTTTATAATTTATGGACATAACTTCAGAGCGATACCAATAAGTTATTCATTAAGAAGTTATGCGTGATCATAACAATAATTAATGGCCAAGTGCGAGTCGGACCCCACAACTAAGGGTTCCATAATATGTACATAATAAAGACAAGAGGCTCTTGGTTAAACAATATATCAATACTGCTTGAAACATATGATTGTTAAGGTTGAATAAGAAAAGCAAAAAAAATCAGCTGTTTAGTAAGTAATATTATATGTGCTGTTGCAAAAATAATCGAAATTCACAGTCTGTGAAAATTTCAACTTTCTACCAATTGCGATTCATGAGATAGACCGCTGAAAGACGGGACGACAGACAAATGGACGTACAGCCGAAGCTTAGTAGGGCCTAAAAAAGAAATTAATGGTACATATTATACAAAGGTTACAAGGTCGAAAATCCAATTATCTAATTTATATCGACATAATTGAAAATCGCGAACGACCAATGTTTACATATAAAACGCTTCGCAAACGCAACTCCGCACCGAGCTGGACGGAATTAAATCCAATCCAGAAATCAATTAAACGTATTAGAGCAATCCCGACTGGCGGACCTGTGCGATTCGTAACAAATCGTTTGCGAATGCAATTCCATACCAGATCATTAGTTGCAGCTACGAGTACATCGGCCGGCCAGCGGATATTTTCTTCCGCTTAAATAAATTACCTTTCACGTTACTCGATATCGGTGCGGCGATTTTATATTTATATCTCACTTTTGTGTCTCAATTAAACGTAAAGTATACGAACTTCTAGTTAAATTTTCAGTCGTAAAAAACTTCATTAGTACGGTACGCGAAATCAAATTTACAGGTTATTTTATTTAGGATTCGTAACAGTCCAGGAATAGGTTTTATTGCAACGAGCACACAATTAACGTCAAATTGAAATTATGTAGTGACAATGAGGCTTTAGATGGTGAAGCACGCTAGAATACTCTAGCTGTCATATGTATTACTGCCGCTACTGCTGCTGCTGCTGGGTTCGGTGAAATTTGCGCTATTAGTCTTTTTGACGACTATTACAGCTTCATCGAAACTGACCCACGGATCCGGTGATCCGTGAGTTATTACCGCCGGAACACAGCAACGCTGTTATAGCTGCAGCTTAACAATGAAGGTGGTAGCTAGCCAGGCGTGTTCGATGAAGCTCTACTATAGACCAGATTTCACTACTCCATTACATCGGGATTCAAAACATAACAGATTCAAAAAAAACATATTCCGTTCATATGTGATAATGTAAGCTTTTTCTTTAATTAATACGCATGTTTTAATAACATACATTAACCTAGAAATATAATAAATTATAATATATATATGTGTGTAGATATATACTTAAATATAGTCACACCACCGATTAGCTACCAGACTCCATAGATTCACGTGAGAGCCAAAAGTATTCTAGGTGAGTACGCGTATCTATAGTCTTATTATCACTTAAGAACCGGTGAAATTGAGGTCAAATGTTGGTTCACTTCCGTTCAAAACATGTACTAAAGTATTACGTTTTTTAACAAAATAAATAACATCCATTTTGATTTCACATAACCTTACTAAATAATTATATATATGAAAAGAATCAAGTTGAAACCATCATAGGTCTATCAAACGAATTAAATCTATCTCTTTATATTTTAACGCTTCAAATTTGTATGACAAAGTTGCACTTTACACATATCTCACCTTATTGTTTCGCGGCTCATAAATACATCACTTCATTACACTAGTGAACATGATTTGCTGACAAAGTCACCAAGTAAGCAATGTGCGGTACATTGGACCGTTATTTCATACGTACAATTAGCAGCCGCCATAGGACTGTCTGGGTCGTATTACTGTACCGCTCATATCTATAATTAGATAATCAAGCGTACAAACGAACCTTGCTATTAAATTACACAAAATTATTGTTCTATCAAAACATCTTCAATGTTATTTTTCTTCTCTTTATTTTGAACACCATATATGTATATATATCTGTAGCAATTAGAAATACGAACAACATTTATTTATCTGTAAAATGCTTAAAGAAAATGATTCTCAGACAAAACTACGGTGTTAAAGTAAAGAATAATAACAATATTATCTTTAAAATAGTATTAAATAAGTTTAAACACATATTAACATGTGTCATCGTGAACTAATAAAAAATTTCAAAACATATAAAAAAAATTTATTGCTATCGCAAATCGTTTCATGGACTATTATGTTTTTCTTAATAAAATAACACATTATTTGATGTCACATACCGCATACAAGATGTTACCTCTGGAAATATCACTTTTTAACACTAGATTTACAGGAACTTTCATTTTGACTCAACAACGTTTATTAATATTTCACTCCACTTACGTGTGTCCGAATATTCAGTTTTATTTTCGTCCCTTACGATAACTTTGCTTAATATTTCTATATTTATAAAGTAAGTATAGAGATAGATGTATAAAATTACTATAACCTTGAATAAATTTCGGTAAACCTAATATTAACACTAGATTTACCGGACCCGTCATTTTGACGAATGATCACAAGATATAATGTTCCGTTTATACTTTTTATCTTTTAGTTTTTCATACCGCCTCTGATAACATTGTTCTATACATTTCATTGCGAAACAGGAAAAATGAGAATAAGATAATGCACAAAATTACTACAGACTAAAAGAAAACCGTAAAAATGTGTCGGAGGATCAAGTGTTAAATCCATTCGCATTAATAGTACCCACATAAATAATGTTGAAGCTATGTAAAACATTAACTGGCGTCATGTTACGGTTCGATGTATTACGTTTGTAATTGTACACGACTTAACATTGAATCCAGCGAGAGGATTTGAATCGAGATTAATTTTGCACGACCGAATGGTTTCAAGTCTGACGACGATGAATAATTGACTTTTATGGTTTTCTTCTCAAGTCTGCAGTAGTTTTGTGCATTATTATATTCTTATTGTTCATTAAAATATATAGAACAATGTTGCCAGAGGCGGTAAAAGAAAATAAAAAAATCGAATGCAGATTAGTATACGGAACTTTTTAATCAGGGTCGGTCCGTCAAAATTACGGGTCCGGTAAATCTAGTACTAATTACATCTAAGACTAGATTTAACGGACCCGTTATTTTGACGAAAAACGTTTTATAAGAAGCTACGTATACTAAAATTCAATTGTTTCTTTTTATACTTTAATACTGTTTCTAGCATCATTCTCGTATACATTTTTTTGCTAAATAGGTCAAATAAGAATAAAATAATGCACAAAATCACCACAGACTCGAAATGAAAATCATGAAAACATATCGATTAAATCTTGTGTTGATTCATGTCACATCCTTTCATACTTTCTCAGATATGCATGGATATCCACCAGACCGACTGAGGACCTCAATGTTAATCTGGCGCCATAACAACGCTGTTATTTTGCACTAGTTACATGTATGAGAGCAAGACTATTCTATAACTTTATTTACACTTAATATCATGTGAAATTTAGGTCAAGTATTAACGCATTGTCGTTAAATAATACAAATCGGAATAAGTCTTTACTGATCAAATAATGGGAACGGATGTGACTATTTGAATAAGTGTTATAAAAAATGGCTGATTCATTTTTATTCTTTCTGTGAAAAGCCTAGACAATGTTCAAAAGAAAACACAGTTACCACTTTTTATGATACACGCAAAACTTCATTAGTATGGAATATCACATTATAGTCCCCTCAACTAATAGTAAATATGCAATTATCTTCCAAAACCGATAAAGGGTATCGGATTTCTAATTTTATGTCACCTTTCTCTAAAACTTTTTAAATAGTGTTGACGTTTATTAAACGTTTCATAACAATAGTAAAGGGATAATTGATACTTAAAAGACATTTCAAACAACAAAAAAAGTATATTTGAAAACGCATTCACAGAAATGTGCTCACCAAATAGTATTAGAAAATACAGGTAAATTATGATAATGATCTTGTATTTTAAATGTTTAATGGCAATGCTATACAGCTTTACTTAATTACGTTCCTTAATTTGGGTTTTATTGCTTACAAAATTAACATTTGGTTGGATTTACTAAATTGATCAAATCGTGGCTTCCGATGTCTAGATTAATTATTTATAACGACAAAATCACTCTGTAAAAGCCTATCTATAAAATTCAAATTTACTGTCCTAAATGAAAAATTACCGATACATTTTAAACATTGTAGAAATCTATTAATGAACAGAAGTTTATCCAAATGCATTTTTCTAATTTGATCTTAAAATCCTTTAAAATTATAAACAGAAATATCGCAGTGAGTTGATGTAAATTAGGATAAACACGAATGGGGCTAATTTTATTCTAAAACCGTCTTATATTTTAAACATGTGCTCTTTTTATCTTATTAGAACGTCTGAATTCCTGCTTCAAGGAATTATTCCTTTGTGTTAATTCACCGTCGACCTTATCTAATCACTAAATAAAGTTTCATTTTGCTTTGTAAAAACGGCAAATAACATGTTTAAGCGAATCTCGACTTTGTGTAATTAAAGTATTGAACTTCAGTTTCGTTCCGCACAACAAAGGGCTAGAGAGTTCTCACTTTTGGAACAGATCCAAACCTTTCATTCGCCTGCAATAATTCTATCAGTGGCTGAATCAGAGATTATCTTTCCGATGCATCTACGGCGTATTGAAATTCTTATGCTGAAGATAATTAAACGAACAATTGTAGACGTGATCATTTTTCGTAGTTCTATGTCTCACCCGAATATAAGTAACAGTAAGGAAACTTAGTTTTTGGTACAAACAATCTTGTATCTTTATTCTGTCATTTGGTCTCATTCGTATTATACTGAGTATATATAATAACAACATTGCTGCTACATCTATCCTGCATAGGTTATAGATTTCCAAAAGAAATTTTATGTACAAGATAGCAACTATTTTTAAGAAGTAGTATAGATAGCCCTAGTGCTAAAGCAACAGGAAGTTTTTGGGGAAGACCCATGTCCAAAAATAAAGAAAAATGGGGTAATTGTGGGTCTTAATTTTACTAAAACTGTAGTAGTAATACACTAACTAATCTTTTGTATAACTGTGACTGTTATATTATTGAAATGTTATAAGAAAAAATAGTCCTAAATTGCAAGGAGCAATGAAGTCTGGATGGTGGTAGAATTTTTCGGACCTGTCTACTGCGCTAGCTACTCCACCCTCAGTGTCAATCTGCTGCTTTAACAGCGTTATAGCGGCCTCATTGTCACTTAACATCAAGTGAGATCGGCGTCAAGGTTTAGGCTTCAACTGATAAATGAAATATACAACATTCCGTATCTTTATACGATTTAAATCACCACCAGCACAGTCCCGAATATATTATTAATTAAAATTTTTAACACAAAACTTATTACGCAACTTCCATTTCAAATTCCGTTGAGTTGAGATTTTCAAAAATGGAAACACGTCGCGAGAATGACACGGAATCCTAATTAGCGTGGTAAAGGCTCGTAATGTTAATATTTCGCTTTCGGTAATATTCATGACTAAAGTTTTAAACACATTAAAGTTTTCCTTCATCGCTGCAAGGTTCATGTAATACCTTCCGAGATATTTCCCGCCCAGAGTAGTACATTAACATAATGTCGTTCACGTGGGTGCCTCGTTTCATAAATTTTAACCGTTACATTTTTCATTTAAATGAAACAACATCGCGAGCAGTTTATTAAATGGGGATGGATAGAGGGGACGTTTTACCTGTTTTGAGTAATATTCTAAAACAGGTACCAATCCTATAAGACACTGCGGATGAGTTGATGAATTTCATCAAATCAAATCCCACAATCAGATATTAGCGGCACGATTGAAGTTACTTTTATTGCCACTAACCATTATTGTTGAAAAATTAGTGTTCTGGCAAGACAGACTATGCTTATTATTTTTTTAACAGGCAACATTTTAACATTTTCGTTCTTTTTACTTGTGAAAATTTTAAATGTTTATCGTTCTCATGCGCCAATAGCGTTTAACGACTAGACCTGTTTCTGATAAATATGTGTAAAATAATTAAATAGATAAAATCTTTGATTTGCAATTCGCCATCTTGATGAATCCCACAAACGCCAAAACAGTTACTGTATAACAATTAAAACAGCGAACTATTTTAACTTAAAATAGAAGGATGGGATGATAAACCACAAGAGAGACTCATCACCAGTGAAAAACCTTATTTACGACTGTCAAATCCAAATTTTATTATGTAGATCATTTCACTATTTCACTTCAATAGAAGTGTGTAAAAGCATGTAGAAAATCGATGATTATTTTCAACCTTCCGCAGTATATTTTTCTGTCACTATTAATTGTGTCAACATTACTACTACAGTCCGGAACAAAGCAGCATATGATGACAGATTGATAATAAGATGTTGTAGCTAGCCAGGCTGGAAAACACGGCCGGAATTCCACTACTCTACGAAGGATGTCAATACTATCTCGATTTTAACTATAAATAAAATATCAGCGACACACAAATACTCAGGTCCCGATATTTGCTCATGAATATTAATAAATAGTTTTAGTGTGGATTTTTTTAAACGCCGGCGCCGTTTCCTCTATAAAAGCGTATCAAGCTCACATTAAAGATAACGGTATGGAATAATTTCAAACGTGATCCGTTCGATAATTAATGTAATAAAATATTTGGTACGTTTGAAGAGATCGTGATTCATCGATTACAGTATACTCCCTGCAACTGGAAAACGAAAATGACTTTTAAGTTCTCTGAATAATGATAAATATAACAAAATTAACTACATCAATATTAAAATAATTTTTATACTATGCATTACATCCACACTGAAGTCTGAGGGCCTTTGTTATTATTCTATAGCCTGTAGGCTAACACTTGACCTAAATTTCATCTGATGTTAAGTGACGATTAAGCCATAGAAGGTAAATTGCCCGCGCTCAGAATGCTCTGGCGCATACATGTAAGACTGCTTGAACATAGCAACGCAGTTATGGCGGCGTATGCACACAGAGCTAGTTACGCGGGTTCATAAAAGCTTAACTGCTATCCAAACACCGCTCGTTGCCCGAGAATTGAACTCGAGACCTCCCTGACTTAATTTTTCGTCGAAATCTATGATTTTTCATTCGCAACTGTATGAATAATGTCATTATTATTATTACGATGCTGCAGTTCACTATTTGATCTAATTTAATCTGGCCATAAATCAGTGTGAAAAGTTGATTGAATTTCAATCAGCAGAGGATTTTAATAGTACAGGCTCGTGCTATTTCTCGTTTAACTTTTTTTGTCGATTATGGATTAACGTTTGGC
Organism: Pharmacophagus antenor; assembly: GCA_018245475.1. Taxonomy (NCBI): domain Eukaryota; kingdom Metazoa; phylum Arthropoda; class Insecta; order Lepidoptera; family Papilionidae; genus Pharmacophagus; species Pharmacophagus antenor. The sequence goes on from DWQX01005248.1 coordinate 12,187, forward strand.
CTCGATTTCACCCAATGATGAGTGACAATGGATGAACCCTACCCATCCAGGCTTCACTACTCCTATTGCCCGGGAGTCGATCCCGGGACCTCCGCTTTACAAGGCAAGCGGCTTAACCACTGCGCCACAGAGGCCGTCGATCAGCTCACTTTCTAATGGCTTCCGTTTGGAATGCACCGTTGCCAACCATCCTTCACATGTCCACACGCAAAATATTAACCTCCGTTGTATGACACAGATACAAAAACAATATATATAGGTTAATGTAACTGGAAGAAAGGATTACATTGTAAGGCTTTATACGGAATATTACATATATCTATTTTTTTAATTATCTTCAGTTTACTTGTGAATGAAGAGAAATGTTTTTACTTCTTTAATCTATGTAATTAATGTATGCATCTAGCGTTGTGTTTAAATTGTCAGTTGGTATTTCGTTTACATTGATAATTTTTTGACATAAGATCAAATAAAAAAATGGAAACTAAAATTTCAAAATATGCGGGAAATAAACAATCGTTAATAAATTATGATATTTATACACTACAACAATTAACGACCACTGCGAAACCAGAGAAAAATATTCAGCGTCGATATGTTCACGGAAGATACATCCAAAGACCGTCTGACGTCATGACTTGGGTAAAACTAGAACAATTATATATAATATGAGTACTATCAGCGATTCTAAGCAAGGGGTAGACCCCTAAAAATGGGACTTTAAGTACGAAGAATATGGTACCAAACAGCATTTTGTAAACACTTCCTTGTTCTCGTTAGATGGGCAGCGAAGTCGGACATTTGATCAGGTCACCTTAAGGAGAAATTTGATGCAAAGACCAGATGCTTCATTTTGTGCCAAGTCTAGATAGGTACTTTTAAATAATAGAGAAAAAAGGTAAGGATTACAAAACAATAAAATTTATTAGCTTTTTCTGTTGATTGATGTTTTCGATTTCGCGTGTAATATACAGGCTTCAATAAATAACCCTTTTTTTTTTTTGTTTGCGCGGAGTAAAATGCATTGCTGCACCATACCCCCCCGTGGGAAGGGGGGCGTGTGTGGCTACCGGCGCCCTGAAAAGGGCACTTTTCCTGGAAATTGACCCAGGGGCTACCCACTAAAAACCCCGCGGCGGTAAACCGCTAGTCCTCACTGCTCCCTCCCCCTCCGCCATCCCAG
>DWQX01005249.1:0-13361 GCA_018245475.1 Pharmacophagus antenor
ATTAATAAATATATATAATTTTATTTAGCGCTTAAATAATTTTGAATGGTATCGGTCATCTTAGAAGGAAATTGTTCTGCAGATATGGGGCTGGACTGGCTGCCGATTGTTATCGTCAATTGTCGTCAATTGTACGAACTGAAAGAGCACTACACCGTTACAGTAGATGTAGTTGTACCCAGTTGACATTTATACAGAGGATCTAAGTCGGGGCCCCTCAATTGAAAAACTGCAGTGAATTATCCCCGTCCTACTTTTCAAGTAGTCTATGCAGCCGGTTATTTGTTAAGCTTTGACGCTTTATAAACCAACAAAAATATATTATAACCGACGGGCAACTGAAGTTTACTATCAGTCTGAGTATAAATTTCATCAAATAGGCGTTATAATTTTTGTTTACGGCAATAAACAAAAACGATCTTTAATTGCACATAATCGTAGTGACAATAACGTTATAGATGTTTAAATTTACTCGCCCTGAATACTCTAGATCTCTCTGCTTTGTATATTTGTTAATTTGAATTTATTTATTATGAAATTACAACTACAACAGACAATTGCTGTTCACATAATATTAATTTATTTTTAAGCATTTATAAGTTTTGTATAAAATTTCTAACCATTTATAATACATTACGCGAACAGTTGAATTCAGAAATAGACATAGAGAAGAAATGCATAAAGATAAAATTCATAAGTGTAAAAATTAATTGAAATAATTATTCTTCATTTACTATCCTGCACTATTGCGATCAGTCAATTTGAAATACAGTCGAAATCCGACACGTTGTAATGACACCGCCTTCCTCATATACTATCGGGTAAATTATTATACGTAAATGAAATACACTCCACTAGTGCAGTGTATGATGGATTTAACACCTAATCTTATTGTTAACCTGTTTTTATAGGACTTCCTGTATTATTTACTATGGCATGACAGGAAAGGTGCAAAAGATGACATGCAAGTAAGGCAAGATTAATAACTGTTATATGATTGTATCAGTTTTGTTCTTCGTTTTGATTTATGGCAAATTTTTTAGTTGTAAAAATAAAAACTCAACAACAGTCAGCTTATAAATTTTGTTACAACCTTATTTAACCCTTTGCGGACGGTCGACGAGCAATGAGTTATAAAGGACAGCTCTTGTAGACTGAATTTAATTTACAAGATGTACAATTTAAATTGTAAACGACATTGACTGTTGTTAAAATACAAAAAATGCTATGCTTAGTAGTTCTGTACTGTTGCTGTTCAAACAAATAGTAACGCATTCTCGCAACGTTTAAAAACGCTTATGGGGACATTTGCCGACAGTCACCCGCGAAGTCTTTCACGAAGAATATGCAATACTGACCATAAATGTTTCAGCTGGTTTTGAATAAGGAACTAATGAACAGCTTAAATAAGAAAGTAAATTATCATTTACAGTAAATGGGAAGAACGCAAAATGAGTCGGTTACTGCGCTGTATACCTCAGTAGTTACACTATAACTGAGATTTTGAAAATTCTAAAGAATTTAGAAATAATTATGAAGTTCGTACATAATACTCAAAATATCAAGAAACGTATTAAGGAATATCAAGGAATGTAGGTTCGAACTTTGGTTGTAAAATTTCCGGCCAGGGACACTAGCGGGCAACAAAGTGGGCAAGGGCGTGCACGAATCCACCGAAAATCCGTCCGTAGTCGGAAAATATTCGAATTAAGTAGAAGAGCAGCAATGAGAGCTAAATTAAAACCTATGATCCGTTTACGTTATACGAAAAATAGGGAATTATCGAGAGCTTCTCGACTTTATAGGGTCTTTGTACGAGACGAAAATACCGAAAAACATATTTTAAATAGAATAAAGTTGCAACGAACATTTGTGTGGTCAAAAGAGTAAAGAAGCCCGCGGTTGTGTCGCGAATTTATATGCTGTGGAATTTTTCTCAATGCTCGGAAACAGTAATCTAAATATTCCAACAAGATCAGCACCAACTATGGGTCATGGATCGGCTTCTTAACATCTCAAATCAAAAAGTGACCCTCTTTCAGCCCAGCCTTATGGCCCTTATAGAATAAATATCAAACCCATTTTTAATACCATTTTTTGGCAAGTTGCTATGTATCAATTACTGTTCCTCTGGTTTCCATGGATATTGGATGCCGGCAGTACTTCATATCAAAAATATACATTTACAAACCTTTTATTTTTATATGTAGTCAGTAATCAAGCTATTTATTGCACTACATTAAAGTAATTCCCCATAGTAATAACTTTTAATGTCAGATGAGAGGAGACATTTGTATGATATGCTAGAATTACTGTGCTCATAAGAGGGCACAGAGAAGAGGAAACGGTTAATCAACCATTTTCAAAGATTAAATAAATATACAGTGGCCAGATAGCTTCACTTGAACTTTTAATTATTTGATCTACATCATATGACAGAATTGTAATTGCTGGCTGGGTCAATGTATGACTGAAAAATCTTCAGTTAGATTAGAGTAGTCCTTATCTCTACTGATAAAAAAAAATTATGACTGTTTTCTAGAATAATGACATATTTCAATGAGAATAGATATACAGTAGACACTAGTTTTTCATAATTTTTCATCCTTTGATATCTATAAATGTAACTTCATAGAGAGTAGATATGTTTGATATTTTATTGACATCTCAATATATTATAAAAAATTGCTATGCAGTTTGGTAAATATTATACAATTAACAATACAAAACCAAAAGCGTCATTGTTCTTGAAAACTGCCAAATGTGGATACCTTTTTGTAAACGGATTGGTACGTAGTAGCCATTTTGTTTGCAGATGATTTGAGTGGGAAGCGTTCCATACCTATTCTGTAACAAAATATACTGATTGTTGATAATGCAAGAACAATTTAAAAAATATTAGGTTACATTGATTGTAACTGTAGAACATATATTTCTATTTCTTAATAAATATTAACACGGCATACTTTCATCAATGTTAAAACTATACATAAAATTTAAATTTTAAATTTAGTTATAAGCAATTTCTTCAGTTCATGCAATTAATAAATACCAATTATTTAGTTGATAATAATATCATTAAATACATATTAAATTAATATTTAAAAGTATACAAAATAAATGGTTGTATAATATAAATATAAATTAATACACTTAACTATATTGTATCCTAAAAAATTAAAGTGTCATGGATATTGACAAAGTTAAAAACTATTTTTTATATTACAAACAAACAAATTTTATCCCTTTGTTATAAGTAATATATAAGATTAATGTATATTAATATTTAATTACATTAATCTTATTGACTATACAAATAGATATAATATAAAAAAATATTTACAGATGATAGAAAAAAAAATTAATGACAAATTTAAAAATACATTCCAAGCATTTTAACATGACTATTGTAGCCTAAATCAATTCTATTATAGAAGGAAATTCTAAAATTTTAATATACAGACATGGTGTTTCTAGAAATGCAGATTTGAATTAGATTACAAAAGAATTTCTCACAAATTCAAATACTAGAGAGTAAAACTCTATTGAATTGGAATTAATTTTTTTTTGGCGCGGATTCGTAATTATCTTTCTAAAATAACTATAGCCTAACCTAATCATAATATCATTAGTTTAATTACTTCGTCAAAATGTGACAAAAAAAATTATATAGGTATTTTGGTAAAATTGTAATGCTAACATTGTCATTAACTATTTTCTGTAATTTTGTTAATGCAAAGACACTTAATTTTACTCATTTGTATTGATAAATAAAACAATTTTTAATAAATTTAGTCAACTCTAATTTTAAATTATTTTACGTCACAGAAATATTACAATTAGTACTTACAAAAAGCTATTCATTAGAGACACACATTTCAAAATTTAATTCGCTTAGATAAAGAATAAACACATTTTATAAGAATTTGTGACCAAGTACAGATAAGGCACCACGTTTTAATAATTTAGAGCGTAGATAAATATTTCTTTACATTAACAAGTTTTCATTCGCAATAGAAAGCTAGATACAACGATAATGACATTTGTATAAATAGATATAGATGTAACAATCTGACAATGAAGCATGGATGACAGACATTAAAGTTGCCAGTATCGTAAAATTTATCTCTAATTATAATGAAGGACGTGTTAAATATCATTTTACCATAACATTTTATATCATACAGAACCAGACACAACCGTTAAACAAAATAGTAAGATCTGTTCTTGATTTTAAAATAATATAATATAATAGTATTCACTAAAAAAAAAATCACGTGTTTGTTATTAAACACGTAACTACGCGCATTATTTCTAAAGGTATTATGGTTGTAACATCATAAAAAAATCCTTGTTCTCCTGACAAAGTGCAGATTTTCTGCCATGAGATTATAACTATCATTATATTTGTTGGACCAGACAACACTGGTTTCTCACCGATTAGTGGTTACACTGGCATTTTAAGCAATAAATAAGGGGCTCATTACCATATTCGTACGAAGCAATTTCCAGCGCCAACTCTCGATTCTGGAGTTAGTTCTTGGATTTATTGAAACCCTCTATAGCTTTCGTAGCGGAAAGTTTGGTTTTGGAGATTTTTCTGCGGAGATCCTATTCGGTTTTTTACATCACAGGATGGAATAGCTCTACCGAACCCTCCGAATATTCACTCTGTGTTCCGCTTTCACAAGAGGCTACTCTTGTGGTAGCGGACTCCTGACCGTGTTTAAGTAATGAATCTTGCTGCCTTGAGTAATAGATTAAGACAATTTTCCACTATTGGAGCAATAGCGGCGTTAGGCTAAGGTGCGGTAGAGCGACTATCCAGGCCGCCGGACATTGAGGGGCGCTGCTTTATTTCTTGACAAATTTATGAACTTTGTCAATATATAATAAAATGAAATAGCTGAACGCGACGACTTTGATAACCTAATAAAAGTTTGCCGGTACAATTGTCGTTCTTTTATAAATAAATGATTCTATTATTGTACCATTTATCGTATTGGTTTATATAGCAGTTAAGGGATATCATAGAAATTTCATTCAAGATGTTGGTATTGGTAAAACCGACACTGATTGTAAGGTAGTACAATTGGTCCTCTAAAGGTAGACCGAGCTGCGGGAACTTCGCGTATGTTCCATATGCTTGATGTACGAGATATGTATACTAACCAACCAACTTGGGAGTGGTAAGGCCTTGGAGGCAAACATCGCCAAAGCCTTTTACTCCCTGACTTGGGACGCGATAAGAGGCATTAGTTCATTAATAATTATTAATATTAGATAATAGGGGACTATTCACAAAACAGGTTCATTATATAAATTAATCTACGAAAGAAAGTTTACATAAAACACTCATTGCTTTAAATTCCAACAAAATGTCAGTACTATAAATAATTTCCCCGATAGTCTCGTTAACAAAACACAATAAAAAAAAGTGTTTTCGCTTTATTGTATCAAATATTTTTAACGCTATTGTTATAATTCATTGATTCAAGCAATTTCTTTCTATTGTCAAATATAATTCGAAGTTATTGTGATAATTTATTAGTATTTTAAAAACATTTTTCACAGGTAAAAAAATATTTTTATTGTGTAATCGTAACTAGAAATTTAATTAACCAGAACCCATTAAGATCCAGAGCGAACACAAAAAAGGAGATCATCTTTAAAACGAAGTTAGATTAAATGAAAGATCTATGGTACTGCAAGTTTTTTATTATTTTTTTTCATACATACATTACATTAATAATAATTACAAAAATATTTACTAAGTATATTAAATTTCGACACTATTTAACGTATGATTCCTATTTTGAGAATCTGTAAAACCAAAAATTGCAAATATGTACTGAATTTACATTGATACTTAGACACAAATAATAATACATACAAAGATACATAAAAAATACATACAAAGATGTACGCACTATTTCTCTCTTTCTCTTTTTGAGCTGGAGTTTAAAAACAGTGAGTTAAAATATAGTATTACTTATGCTATATATGTACTAAATATACATTGTGTAATGGTATATTTGTGGGAATAATATTTTAATATATTCATAGAAAAATAATAAATGCGTCAATATATAATCAAAACTTCGGGTCGTGATAGCGTGAATTAACTATGTTAAGAAAGGGAGGCAATCGAATTTAATACTTCAACATTTACTCAAGATTTTGATTGCTTATAGATACTAATAAAATATTCAATACTTGAAGACAGAAACGTATTTAAAATGCGAGAATACCAGTGAGCGGTTCTTTGCGCATTAACTCTTTGAGCTCTATGAACACTTAGTTTCACACAACTATTCAACTTAGTTTATGTACCCATGTTTGCGTACATATATATTCCGCTAAACATGAAATTTTTCGCACAAAGTGTACTACTCGGTAGGCGCTACAATTTCTTTTCGTAAAGTATGGACAAACTTAACGCCGAACTTAAAGGGTGAAAGAAATTTGTTTGGATATTATATTCTAAGAGTGTGTGAGAAAAGCTTAACTATAAAGCATTAACATAACACACGGTAATGTCCTATTAAGTTCTTATGTTTCAAACTTTATTACACGATTGTAATTATAGCAAGCTGATCATCTTTATTTTTTTTCCTTGTAAAACAAGCAGATTTTACCATGTTATTTCCGTTAATTCTAATATTAAAACAAAACACAGAGTTTGGTATTTCTATATAAGGAATCAATGAAAGTTGCATATTCACATTTTATTAGAAACGCTTTTAAATTTTATATGTAATGAAAGGAAAATATTATTATATGTCCTAATGGCGTTGAGTGATGTGTGATAAAAATCTTAGCACCTTATTATGATGATTAAGCGTAATTGTACAAAAGGGCATTAACTAGTGACGCATTAGTTTATGTGATAATCCCTATCTGATCACTTCATTACTGTTAAAACGACAGGAGCGCAATCACTAATAGTACAATAAAACACCATTATTCACTTTAATTTGTGTTGGAAATAACTAATTTCATGTTACTGCTTCACTGAGCCTCATCAGTTTTAGAATACTTTGTCACGTGTCGTCAACTATTTTTCCAATAATCAAACGCACAATATTCGTATTATTTTATTAATGTTAGTTGATTAACTACTTCTTCTGTTCCCTCTTACTTTTCATGTTCGTACAATACTTCTAGCTCATAATTATATACAGATTTCAGTGAAATACAAAGTGTATTAAAGCTTGAAATTATTTTGTGTACGTTGTTAGTAAAATTAAGGCAATTTGTTAAATTTTCATAAATAAACTGGATCCATTTTTTTTAAGTATAACTAAAAAAAAAATTATAAAACTAAAACGGTTTTTACGAATAACGATGATTATTCCCAATCATGGAAGGAAAATATTGAAATAAAGCCGTGTACTCGCTATAAGCTGCGCCTACAAGAAGAAAATCAATACAGTAACGAGGGACAGAGACTTACGCTAAAAAGGTGTAAGCATTTTAACGTTCCCCTTTTTACAATTGTGGCTATCTTTTAAAATAAATAATCACATTTATTAACTAAATATGAGAAGAACATTCTGGTGATTAGTGAATTCATTTTGCGGCTAAATATTCCTAAAAGCACACACTCACACGTAATACTTTTTATTCGGTTACTATTTCGTTCGAAACTTCACAGATAAAACAGATACTGTTTCTTTCATAATGAATAAAACAAATGATCGCTTATTGTCTACGCCGTCAATAAATGATAATAAATTCGCGGCGTCCGAAACGTTACGAAATTTCGCGATAGAATTAACGAGTGATTCACGGCGGCGTTCGGCGGGCTCATTGTGCGGTCCGGTGATCGAGTGAAACAGAGTATACGTGAATATAAACATAACTATTTCATAGGTGTATCGGACATTATTTTACAGAGAGCTAAAATCAATATATCTGGGGCTAGAGGTCCTGACATAGAGTTTCTAGAGAGGAACGCTGCGCCGTGCACATCGATAAACATCTCAACATGTACATTTAATGTTATTTTTTACTTCTATTTATTAGAATATCATTTATATCTTCAACTTTAAGCTGCACTGGTAGATCTTAAAAGGTAAGAGTTTATTATTTAAACATTACAACGAGTAGCCGATAATAATAACAACTGAACGTTTTCTCTCTATGGCGAAAATATTCAAAAGCAATAAACGTGATGGAGAATAGTAGATTACTTCAATATTCTAAAATCAAATCTAATATTAATTTTTTTATTTAAAGATTATTACGAAATATTTTTTTTTTATTACTTCGTAGGAAATAGTTGTTTATTTCCTACGAATATGAATGTGATTTCCAAATAATATCGACATAAAGAAGATACATCCCTAAACGACCTCCTACCATATTTTTCGTAGGCAAGTTGAGATAGCAGGCTATTTCAGTGCAATAAAAGACCTAAATGACTCTTACATTTCAGTCGTATAACCCGTATCTCCCAGAGATGCAAACTAGACATGCGCGGTGCAGCAAAACATATGTTTATCTATTTGTTGCTTAACAGATACACCAATCGTGTAACAAGTAATGAAACGAAAAATTAAAAAAACATCACCCTGTCATGCGTTCTTGACAGTCGTCCGGGAGATTGACCTGCTAATTGAAGCTCGCCATTAATATTGATTAACGCTTCAATTTGGGAGTGATCGGTGATTTCGCGATATATTCAACAAACATATGGCTGACTTTACCGTTCCTTATATTATGGAGCCTATGGACTACGAGGACAACAATGTTTTCCAGGTAATCAAAATTATCATTTAAGGTTTTTGTCTACTTGCGACATTTTTTTTTTGCAAGAAGGCGATGTTATTGTTTGCTTATGTGTTAACAAAAAATGTGTTATCCCGCAATCGATGTTGTCGCCTAAAAATGCACTTTATAAACTTGTGAACATTATCCCTAAATATCATTTTCATGTACTATATTCTTTATATATTAGGTAACTGAAAAATAAATTAATTGCCCAATATTGTTCAAACTAGTATATTTATTATTGAAAATAAATAGAACACTAATCTAATAGGATAAAAAAAGAAACAGTAAAACAGGTTGCTTTTTACTAATATTACTTTACCTAAAGTCGTGTTTGTACAGTTCATATCTAAACATAAATTTATATGTACATTAAAATATGATCGATAGTTTCAACATTCACTTCTAATTAAATATTTTACCGCGTAAAAACTGACTGCCATTACTATGGATAGGAAATACACATTAGGGGCATCGTTTAATTGTAAAATTGCTATCAATTCTTGAGCCATCTAGATACTTTTTAATAATTTTTTTTAGATAATTTTTAATATTGGATAACGACGAGACGAATAAGACGAAGAGCTAGTCGTTATGTATACGGTTTGGCGCCAGATATATCTTAGGTTATCTTTAGGTTATCTTTCTCATTAAGAAATATTTGTCGTTTACATTTTAATAGACATAAGGAGTTAGTAGAAATAAAAAATAGAACGAACGAAAAAAAAATGTTTAAGATACCTACGAGAACAATACATAAAATATACGATGAGTTAGGTACCATATAAAAAAATGGTATAATATGTTTTACTTATCTAAGATCTTAATGTAATGCATTCGATAATCATCGCTGCGCCGTAAAGAAAAAATGGAGACATTACATGTATAAGAACGTCAATTATCGTACTTGAAGCGTTTAATAATGAGACGTGGAAAATTTTTCTCCACGAAGCGCATTTGCAAAACTTTTAAATTACCCTATCATAAGCGTCGCAAGGTTTTGTGGAAAATCCGAATAAAAAAAGGGGTGGCTTACACGATTTATCGAGTATGAGATGAATCTCAACAGGCAAACCATTTGCGTAAAAAATGATGTAAGAGTACAAATAATATAACCGAATTAACTAAGTATAAAATTACTTTATCTACACTTTATAATTTGAGCCTTGCACTTGGACGTAATGTGATTAAAATAATGACGCTAAGGCAATAATGTCACCAATATAGCTGAAAATAATATTGTTTTCAATGAGTTTCGTCTTGTTGACCACAATTCGGACTCTTTTTGTTTTACTTAAGTTTATAAATCGACTATTATTTACATTCGTATCATGAAGCAACAAAACCTTTACCTCATTTACAAAGATTTTAGCCATTTTTTAATTAAACTGTGAAAATATATACTATTATCATTTTTATAAATTAATATAAGGTAATATTGTATAACAACAGTTTACTTTCAACATGTGCAAGAAAAAAAATGTCCTTATACTTTGAACTTATAGATTAGATTATTTTACTCGGAATGCCCAAAAATTTTTATGCCAAACTCTTAATATTAATATTTCAAGAGACTAATATTTAAGATCTCATTTAAAATATTAGCTGTAATATTACAGAACCTAACACTAATATTTTGCATAAGTAGCGTTATGATCACAAGGACTATTTCAAATTTACACTCGATACACAGTGAGTGTAGCATTGACAATAATATACCCACAAAGCTTTATTATGAGTAAGTTCTTTATTTATAATTTCATATATACATATACACTATTTATTACTGTAAACATCTTTTATTTTGGATCTATACATAATTCACTAATACTAAACAGTAATTTATCAGACTATTAGATTGTGTAAAACATTTTAAGTATTAGGATTATTTAATTTTAATAACATAATTTTAAAAGTTTTAATTATAATTTTAATAAAAAAATTAATAACTGATATGTTCCTCACTCTATATATCATATATCACTCATCCTATGTAATAATTCCTAACTCAAATAGCCATTTCCTCTGAGATATTTCAAACACTATGTTTAAAATAAAAATGTTTAAAATCTAATCATTTGTATCATATTTACTTATAGACCATTCTGATTTGTATCTTTTAGGTATATTATATAATGAACACTTTTTTTTTGCCATTTCTGTGATATTTTTTTCCATTTAACAACAGTACCATAAAATTAGGTACCTGTTCACCTCTACTCTAATTAGTTAACTATTTGAGTTTATGAACGTGTCTTTATTGTAATTTATTTTTACATAATGGTTCAAATCTTTCTTTTAATAGTTTAAAAATTTCTTCAACTGTACGCGGTTTGTACTTGATTGGTGAAATACTTATACATTTTGCCAATATAACTTATGGGTATTTATGATCTTAAGTTAAAGGACTTCTTGCACTAGTAGTAAAGAATTTATACAAGTGAATGTTAAGACTTACTCTTGTCTAATTTCTTCTAAGCCCGTATTGCTCCCTGTACCTCTGGAGAAAAACTGCCACCAAAGCCCTATAATTTTAATATCACATCACTTGTCATTCACTTTTGTGAGATGTATGTGTAATGTACTATGTGAAAAATGACAGTTTGTATACCAATATATAAGTGATATTGATCTATATTTAAATACTTCCCTGGATAACCTTATTGTCATATATCAATCCTTATCCATAGCAGATTTATTAATGTGTTAAATGACGTATAATTATTAGGCACTTACTTTAAAATGTTAGCTATTATGACAACTTATTTGGTGCAAATATATACAATTTATATATTACTAAATATGCAACTATCCAAATGCTTTGCATATCATGAAAGTGTTGTTAACAAATGAGAAGTTGTATATACTTATCAAAAATTTATGGCCTACATTATATATAAATAATCCTCTATATATAAAAAGTTAATTCCCAATATTTTCAGCAGTTTAAGAGGGATTAGCAAAGAAAAAACAATTATCAATTACCTGTAAAAGGGATCTATAAATTTTACTTTTTCACAACTTTGTGAGTTTTTTTTCATGAAATTTTAATTTTCAGAATTAAAAGTAGGTAATTTTAATTTGTACAGGCAAACTGTCTTTTAGTGAAAGTGCTATTGAATTTGTTTCAAATGTTTTAGCTACTACATGTAGCAAATAGACAAACATTTTTATAGTTGTTGTTCCATGCAAATTGATATGAATTAAGTGAAGTTTTGGTATTTTGATATAACAGACCCTACAGTTGTATTTGTATAGATAATGCTTAGGGAGTAATTAAGATTCAAACATACATGATTTCTATTTCATGAAAATAAGGGCCATTGGCTTTTTTTAGAATATATTACACATCATATTTTTTCCCTATTCTTTACATTTCCAGGTTAAATTAACTTTACTACTTGTTTTAAAATTTCTCACCAAGTTTCTTTTATTACATAAGTGAGGCAACCCTAAAATAAAATATGTTATTTGCTACTATTTTTTCATAAAATGTTATATAGTCATTTTTAATCACTGATATAAGCTAAAAACTTAACGTTTGTCACCTTCAATTGTAATCATGACAATAAACAAAGAGGTAATCTTAATTCCTTATTTTTTGCATATTGCTCTTAAATTTTGCTCCATTTTTAATTATCACTTAGTATGAATTTGAAATAAATTCTATCTTATAGGTATCATGTACTAAATATAAGACTGCAAATAGATTTATGTAAAAAGCACTTTATTGACAATTTTAATTTTTTTTCTATTATTCATAATACTTTATTAGTTATTTATTTCATTTACAAGAAGCTATAACATTATAATCTTCATCAGCCTTCAGCAATCTATTGCTGGACTTAGGTCTCTCCCAAGGAATGCCACTTAGCCTGATCTTTAGATATATGCATCCAGCTAGTAGCAACTGAATGCATATGGGCTATATGTTCTGGACTAATTTTTAACAGTATATGGCAGAAAATAAAAAGACGCCTGTTTTAATGTTTTTGTATTTACTATTTTTTTTCTTTAATTATTGTAAACGAGGTTTATCTTAATTTAAATTTATACAGACAACATGTAAGAATCACGTTTTTCTTAATCAGTCTAGAGTCTAACTGATAAACAAAATTGCTATAGATTACAATTACATAAATTAATTTTTGTTAACTTATAGGAAATAGCTATTGTATGCGATAAAAATTATATATAAAATAATTAAATACATTGACATTAATTTAAAAATAACAAACGGTATAACTACTTTTAAAGTAAACATTTGACAATACAAACCTATCCAAACACTCATAATTCAATTTTCATTACTTTAAAAAGTAGTCGCACTTTCAAATCTGTAATTAAGGTTATAAGACAGATTGTTCATTTAAACATTATTCAATACTCGAAATGTTTTTACGTTAAGCAACAAAAATGAATAAAAAGAAACACGCATGCAAAACCCTGTTATGTTTTCTTGAAAGAAAAAGCAGAGAACTAGAATTCACACAGCCTAGTCTCATAATTACACAATACTATTTATCCATTTCATAAAATTGACGCATACTGAATACGCCCAGAAATTCTGATATAAAATATATATA